>JBBPLL010000421.1:0-25259 GCA_038089755.1 Leccinellum rugosiceps | reverse complement strand
TTCCGTTGAAATTCGGTGGTAACCATTCATGCGGCATTACTTGAATACTTTTTTTGGTTTTGATAAACGTCCCTCGGGTTATACTTGGTCAGATCAGTGAGCTAGTGCGTCACATATTTTGATGCTCCATTTTCGTTCTTCCGGATACAACAAATTACCAAGGAGGCACGCGCAAGTGTCTATGATCGATATCCTCGAGCACAGTCCTCTATTGGCTGTCCAACTTGAACCACGTTGGTGGGATACTTTTTTTTTCTGATTTATCTTATCTTGTTCACCAGACGTCTGCACTGACCATACCTATCCTGGCAATGATTCGTTACGCCGACTTGAAAGTGCAAGTACTAGCAGAGGCATGTGCGAGCTGAGCTAGATCTGGGTGTTGATTTACAGCTCAATTCAAAGCTTCTTAGGGATGCAGTGATCGCGGACCTGTGTTCGGCGACGTCCTGGGCCTGGGCCCCCGGGGAGGTCATTTGGATCTATCCACGACCTCGGGCCTCTCCCGGGCCCAATGGCCCGTACTCAGATATTTTATACGCAGCTGTAGGCAGCACTGCCTGTCTACATCAAGAATGAACCGTTTTATCTCGTAAAAAACGATGGCTTTCGATCACACCCGGCTCAATGAGCACTGTTAGGGTGGTTCCTGGTGGTCACAGAAAATCCGTTGACACATTCAAGACACGTTCGTACGGCCATTCGTTCGACTTAGCTTCGGCGGCTAAGCTCAGGAAAGGAGCGCCGTCGTCGACTATTGAGTCTTGACACGGTAACTTCACTTTGAACCGGTACATGATTAGAACCCAGGGAGAAGCCTAAGGGCTGATATGTGTACTCATCTGATGACCGACTTGTGCAGTACTAGTTGCTTACTCACACGTCGCGGGAAATGTATGGCTCGTCGTGTGCAGGCGTATTCCTACGCCTCGGGTTTACAACGGGAATATACGATTATGGACCTGACGATATGTCTGAGGTGCAGGTGCGCGAGCATGTACATCAGTTCTTGGGGTGTTTCTTAAGGTGGGATTCATCAGGCCTGTAGTAGATGAAGAGAACTGAACGGAAGGAACCCATCGTGATACTCCGCGTGCGCCACTAACATCTTGTGGCTTGTACTATCTTTGCACTTTGTATGCGTCACACTCAAAATAGCAGAAAGCCGTCTTGCAGCTACTCAGGACGTTACAAACTACTACAGGAGGCTCTAAGTGAATAACCGTGCCTTTTTCCCTTTAATGGTGGTGTGCCTCACGATGCTCGGCGCCATGGTAGTCAAGCGCATACACTACAGAAGAATAAGCTACGCAAATAATAGATACAGGAGTGCTCACCAGAACCACATTCGGGACAGCGGTGGTTCTTGTGCTGACGAAGGGTGAACCAATGAAGTTCGTGTGAGTCGGCGGGAGCGCCGGTGCAACCGACGATGCGTTCAGTATCCTATGGAGGCGCGTCAGACCGTGCCCAGGCACGGCTGAGATGTGGCTTAATGTGAGGCTTACTAGAGAGTAAACCTTGATGGGGTCTGCGAGAGTGCCTTTGCGGCTCGAGTCAAGAGGCTGCAAATCAAAGGCCTCGTAGCCTTCCATTTCACCCATGAGCTGGAAACGCTCGAGACCGGTTGCCTGTTGCTCATCGGTTGCGATTTCGCCTGTTTTTCCACCTGGACCGAAGAGTTGAGGAGGGGGAGGTCCCGAGTGGCGAATAGCAGAGGTCGAAAGCGCGCGGAACGCAGCAGAATGAGATGGACGGGTGGCACGAAAAGCCACTGGGCGAGCGGCGCGGAGAGCGGTGCTGAGCATGACTGAACTGCAGACAAAGTGAACGATGGTACAAACCGGGATGAGCGTGACGCAGAAAGCGCTTCGTCACATGTGACATCGTGACAACTCCATCTCACTAACTCTCTAGCCGAGGGCTTGCCAGTGATGACCCGGAAGTCCTCCGCTGCAATGATTGCACTCCTAGATGCGCTCTGGTAATGATCGCATTAGACTTATCCTAACCACTGCGTCCGTGATTTTTTAAGTTGTCATTTCTGCCATGTCTGCAGAGGATCGAGAGGCTAACACCAACCGAGGCCGCTCCGTCAAAATGCTGGCATATACTACACCGCTTTGAATTCCACAATACCATATCAGGCAGGCATTTACGAACGTTACGCTCATGTTCTAGTAAGCGGAGGCGGGTAACTGGAATATTAACAACTTTCCCGATAACCTATTCACTTTTTACCCGCCGCCCTCTACACACTTTCCTTAATTCTGGTCCTCAGACTCAGCGGACCGTCTCAATGCCAACAACCGACATTCCTTCCCGTCCAGGCTCTCCAGAGTCCGCCACGCTAGTCGTCCTCCAAGCCTACGATAATCCAACAACCTCGACCGATTCGTCGCAGGCCGCCGGTCTCACTCAGTCAGATACAGTAGAGGACACCATTCCGGTCGACTCACCATCTAGATCGGATTTCAGGCTCTCGGCCATATCATGCTCATCCACCGTCAACTTGGTTCCGTCGCAGCCCGAATCTGGGTCTCCCCCTCGGGGCGAGTTTAAGGAGTCGCCTTTCAGATGGAATTACCCATCGCTACCAGAGCTTCCGCTTGATCAGCAGGAAGTTGATCCAACGGACGTCGCGAGCGAAGGCAAAAAACGTAGCATGCGGATGTGGGAGGGCTGGAAAGTCATAATATGTTGCTCGTGTAAGAATTAAGGTTCAGTGATCGCCATCTGAGCTAAACATAAGTACTGTCCTGATACAGGGCTAAACGTCTTGCTATTACTTATTCCAGCCTCGGTAAGTCTACCTGTCAGCACCCGGTGGGTGATGCTGATCAAGTACAGTGGATTCTCAGTTCTGTCATGGGAAAACATCACAAGGCGGTTTTCATTTGTGAGTGATACATGGTCATAACAAGAAAGATGGAAATCATTAAAGGCTTCAGTCTGTATTCTCTCAATGATCCCGCTCGTGAAGGTATGTGTATAGCTACCCTCGTCATGCTTATCGTTCACCTGTGATAGCTTCATGACCTTTCCACTCGAGAATTAGCTATCAGATTTGGCGGAGCAAAGACAGGACTCCTCAATGCAAGCATGGTACGTGCAAGGTATGAAGTTTTGGTCGACGCTAATCCCTGTCATCCGAAACATAAGAGCAACACGTATGTGACTCAGACTGCGTGCTATTGTCAGCTAACCACATCCATCCTAGGGTCGAGCTAGTCGTTGCGGTTGGTATTAGATATATCAGGTTTACTCATTAACTCGAGAGCTAAGCTCCATCCATAGATAACTGCGTTAAGAAAATGCGAACTCCGAGTTGTCCAGTCTTCGCGTCCGTGGTCCTTCTCTTTACAATCGCTCTCTACTCACCTCGCAAGCGACAGTGATCGGCTCGATGTTGAGTAAACTCCGTACGTCTCTTCATTTCCTTTGTGAGGATGAGGATTTTCATATCTTCTCGTACGCTAGTGCTGGTCCTCGGAATGTGCTTTTTCGCCGGTGGTTTGCGTTTCTCTGAGCAGGGATTTGATGAGAGTAAGCCAAATGGTTGAACAGACACACTCACCACTAATCGTTACGCCAGCTGCAACCCAGATTCATTCATCCCTCCTGAGTATCAGCGTCGGTGCATTACTCCTTCCTGCAGCATACCATTTTGCACTCAGTGGTGCACATCTGTCGAGTGGTGATGATCAGAAGAAAGATATACTCAAAATGAGTCATGGAGTAAGTATTTCACTTGTTTCGAGAATTGACTCACAGTCCTTTAATAGGTGTCCATTGTTCTTCTGTTCAGTAAGTGAGCTATACCAGTCATATTTGATCCAACTTAGTTATCGGTGCAGTCTACGTCTTCTATCTCCTTTTCCAGTTCTGGTCCCACCAACATCTCTACAAGGATACGAAGCAGAAGAGCAACAGGTTGTCGGTCAAACTTCCCATCAACCCCCGGTTCATCTCAGAAAGGCGGATATTCAGTATGGAGACACTGAAGCCTTCTCAGTCAGACTCTGAGACCGTGCGTTGGAGGTCTTCAATGATTGGATCGAGGATAAGCCTCGGGGCGCCAAGTAGACCCTCCAGCCTTCACTCACCCTCCGAGACGACTCTCACGACTTCGCTGAACGCTCCTTTCAATGTTGAGAATATCGATTCGCATCCAACTATCCGTTTAGTTACGGAAGCTTTGAAGGAACGTGCAACTGATCATGTCCCATCCAGTAGCTCCGGATTATCTCTGCCGAAGTTACGGTGGCGGTCGCGGTCCGAGGATGACGTATCAACAATGGCTGGGGACATTCACATTCACCATAGCTTGCCCGAGCCCATGGACATCAATGAACTTCCTCCGCCTGGGCACGATTCAGTGCTTTCTACCGAGTCGTTCAAAGAACCAAGATTGAGTTTGACTCTAACTCTGTTTCTGTTGACCATTGTGACAATTGTAAGTAACTTGTATCCGATTTAACACTCAGTTGGCTGACGTGTTGTTCAGTTGGTTACATTCAACGCAGAAGAACTTGTCGAAAGTATGGACGGGATAACTATGTCGATCAGCAAGCAATGGGTCGGCTTGATTCTGCTTCCAGCCGTTAGCTCCATCCCAGGTCAGCCAGGTTCCAATTGATTTTCAACTGCCAGTAACCCTCTGGAGCAGAGTGTGTCACCGCGATGAACGTCTCTGTGAAGGATCAGCTTGGACTCAGTGTTAGCGTTGCTGTTGGTTCCGCAATAGTATGTTGTCTTATGCTGCAGAACTTCCAACTTTTGACGCTTACATTGACTATCTTGCTTGAAGCAAATCACTCTATTCATCATTCCGTGAGTCGATCATACCTTGTTTAATCAACTGATCTACAACTTATCGTAAAAGTTTCATGGTGTCCCTCGCATGGGGATTGAACAAGCCGTTGGCACTACTTTTCGATCCATTCGAATCCGTCGTATGTTGTATTTCTGTTGATCACTGACTCGTAGGCTTAACATTTTTATCAGGTTCTCTACATCGCAGGCAAGTTACTTTCATAACGTAGAGGCCTGCGCTAAAGGGACCTCTAGTACAAACGATGAGTCACGTCGTTGCAGACGCCAAGTCTAATTGGCTCGACGGAGTAATCCTGATATGTGTGTTCTCCTATATCAGAGGTTGACAACGGACCTAATTTGCGCAACAGCGCTCTACGTGATCATCGCAGTTTCATTTTGGTATTATCCAGGTATTTTCGATCGCACCAACATCGCAGGACTTTGTTTTTTGACGTATCGCTCCAGGTCAACCGAACGAGATTACCGCCTGTGCACTTAGTCTCGCGTAAGACCCCCAATTTCCACAAACCTTCGGCATACTATGCTGGACACGTCTGCATATATTCTAGAATCATCCTGTCATTCTGCATCGCAATGTACATCTCAACATTCGTTCTTTCAAGTGCCATTCCTTCACAACCCCATACCATTGGATGTACCCCATTTAGTCTAGTCAGTAAACGACCTTATACACCCTAGATAGGTACTACAGATAATAACGATCTCCTGAAGATCGGAAATGATCAGAAACCAAGACGTCACGCTGAGACACAAGATCTCGTACCGATATGGCCCATGCCTGGTTCCATGATCCATACCTTCTTCCCGTCCCCATTATAATGGCCCTCGCCTTCCGAGTAGTAATGTCCAAGCCATGCTTCTCGTAAACCGTCGTCTACAGCCCCACACACTATCCTTACTTTCGGGAAAGCCTTGTGAAGCACCGGTAGACCTCCATTACGAGCCACTAGAAACGTAATGAAGATGATGTGATCCTGCTGGACGCCGTGATCCAACAGGATGCGGATGGCCATGAACGCCGATGCACCCGTGCCGATCTTATGTCACATCAGTGGCCCAAAGGTAGCGGAAAGTTGAGGGGAAGAATGCTTGCCTGCGCATCCAACAGGTACACCCAAGTATCGGCCGCAACCTGGCGCTGGCGGACGAACTTGGGAAGCATGACATGCAAGAGCAATGGCTCTCCTGTCACTGCGTCCGATTGTACCAGCAGGGAACCAATGGCCACGTCACTTAACACTCGTTGGAGGCCCTTTTCGAGCGGACCCCCTCTGAAAACCCAACGTGAGTCGAGCTTCGGGAGAAAAAGCAGAATAACCTACGATCGGATGATAGAAACCCCACAGATATGCTAGCGAGCTGAATAAGTCCAGGGACCTGAGGAAATCACGGTGAGGATACCTTGACATGGAGTTCTTTTCCGAGCGTTTCCGTCTCTGTTGGTGTGATGACGACCTTGTTCCTGTATGGAAGCAACTCCATGGCCTTCTCGACCAGAAAAGTGGCAAGTCTGTCAACGAAAAAGATAAAGTCCTGCCGCTTTGACTTGTCGTCCCGCAAAATGGTATAGATACCCTGGCAAAAACATCTGTCATTATTGGACGTGTGGGTAAACTATCATACTGACCTTCAACTGGGGTGTCTGGGGCAAAACGACCAAATTCAAGTTCTCGTAGCCACCATTAGGGTTGAGACATTTGTCGATGTGGGGAGAAGCCATGTTCTTCCGGAAATGTCGGCACCGTTCGTTCATCTGACGCCTAACATGGGTGGATATAAGATCGATTGCAACAGAATTGTCCAAACCGGGCACAACCTAGAGCAATAGAACTCAAAGCGTGCATGATGTACTAGCAGCTCAAACAGCTTACAATATCTGCGTATCGAGATGTTGGAAGGACGAAGTTGTCAAAGGCTGGTTTGACGTAACGAAGGTATCTGAAACGTAGGTCAGTATCTCATCAGAAAAATGTGGGAGAAACCAACTGTTCGAGTACCCCCTCGACATTCCGACCTCGTTCTTTGACATCTCGTTGAATGCGTCGTGCAAGCATTAGATCCGAGTCGCATTGAACAAATACCTAGACAATGGATAACGTCAGAGGGTGATTCCGATGCCAGTACGTGAATCCCACCTTCAGGTCATACAAAGCACGCAAACTTGAATCATGCAAGGCCATGATACCTTCAGCTAAAGCAAAGTCAGGTGCGAATATGGCAACGAAGGAATGCATACTGATTATTACAGAAGCACCATACAGATATTTTGTCTCATCTAAGCGCTGATGTTCCGCAAAAGAGTATACGGGTATATTGGTCTGTTTGCACGCCTTCAGATCCGCAAGACACTATCAGGAATGGTCAAGTCGTATGTCTCCCCACACGGGGATCTCGGAACTAATTACCGCTGCGAACATGGGCATGTCGAGAGCATCAGGGTGGTCGAAGTCGAAACGGTTGGCGTGTGCAAGTGCGATTTCTTCCGGGGTATGGTGTTTGTAGAAACTATCCTGGTAAATAGCAGGCATATGGTCAAACAAATCTTATCATCCAAAAGCAAATACCATACCTGTGACAAAATCACGATACTTGGCACTGATCCCAGTGACTTCACGATTTGTCTAGCTACATGAGTCTAGTAGCCGGTGTAAGCCTGCTGCGCCCACTACACAGAGAACAGCTTACTTTCCCACTCGCCGAACCTCCTACAACAGACGGTCATGTCAGCTTTAGCTGCAAGAACAATGGTAGAGCTGCTGCCTACCTGCTATACCAATGACGAATGCGTCACCTACAGGGAGACCGTCTTCGCCGTACCTAAGTTACGAGAAGTATCAGTCACAGACTGGTCAAGGAAATCAGTGAACTCCAAAGGATCACCAGGGAGGCCGTCCATGCGATCTCAGCAGGATGTTCTTCTTCGCCTGGAATGACTGGGTCAAGTTATCGTGATGCTCCTCTGACTCGACGTTGTATAGTTCTGAGAACTCTTCTCCAAACATCGTGAAGCCTGTCAAGCTTAGGGCGGGAAGAACCGGAAGGCAAAGAACCAGCAGGCGAGTGTTGTCGTGTAATAGACTGCAGCTGTCTTGACGGCGACGCAGCCTGTATTTGTACTTAGTCGTCGGCTACGGCAAGCTGTCATGGTCATAAATATTGGGTGACGTTTAATCGGTAACGGCTATGGGCGGCCGGGTGGGTCGAGAAAGACCCTGCTTGCATCTTTTAAATAAAAAAGGTCACTCAAAGCTATACAGCAGTGTCTGTTCACTAATCTGCCTCTCAAGTGTCCAACAAGAAATCAGCAATGCTATTTCGCTGATCTGTCTCGTCTTGTGGTTCCCGAACCCAAAGCTCGCCACGCCCAGACACTATTAGTTGTTTATCTTGCACGTGAGGTGCGCGGCTCGTAGATACCCATGTGGGTAAAGAAGCAGACAGCGGGGGTTGGACGCTGGTAATGGTTGATGAGGTGGGCTTGATTGCTCGACTACCTCTGCTGGTCAGTGTGGTCCGACAGGAATAGCAAAGGCGTATCGAGATAGAGGGGTATTCATCAACTGTGGTCGAAGCGTCGGTGCTGTTCAATTGCACGGGCGTTTGCAAATAAACGAGATCTGGACCAAGTTTCTCGTCGAAGTAGGATCGTATCGAGATCCGGCCTTTCCAATCATCTAGTCCCTCTTGGACATGTCTGTATACCTTCAGCTGCTTATTCCTTCTACCGAGAGTGGCGTACTGACCGCTGGCAGAGTGTACACAGGCCTACAGAAGAATTTTTAGGCTCCAATTTGGCGCAAGTACGAACGATCGTAGAGACTGTTGATGGATAATCTTTTTCCAGACCAACAATAAAACCTGCAAGGACAGTCAATCAGGAAGCTCGAGGTTTCAGTGACCACGCAATACCTTTCGTCAAACCAGTAATACCGGCAGAAGTGCGCGCTTGCCTATCTCTGCCAACAATATGAATCGAATTCCACCACGCAAACATTGAGCATTCTTTCATAGTCACGTCCCTGAGCGGCCGGACGACACATACAGCATTCGTGCGCCCGTTCGTCGTGGGTATACTAGTAGGCCATTCTTCTTGAAGCTCATCAAGTATCGAATGACCTCCTCCTTGTGAGATGCAAGCAATCAGGGAAATGGAGAGCGTAGTCGATGATGTTCCAAGCAACAAGTGTGATGCTCGACGTGATTTGGCCGTGTACAATAGCAGGAGACGAATGAGAACTTTAATTGCGCTTGACATGGCTGTCTGGGTGGGTAGCGAGTTCAAGTATATGCGCAAGGCGTCAATGGGATGGACATCACGAGACGGGGCACAACGTAACGCTGTTGAAATGATCAGCATTATACCAGAATGTACATCTCTTGAATCACCTTCGGTATATAACCCATCCTTGCCTAATTCAACTGCAAGTTTTGACCGATCTTGATCTCCCGTGGTGACCATGCGCCACCATGAATCATCGAATGCACATTCAAGCCGAAGCGGGAGGAAGTCGAATTTTGGGTAGGATGCAAGAGCCTTCCTGATTTCCGGTGTTCTGTCATGCGCCTATTATTTTAGTTATAGTCATCGCCATGTAGAAATAGTGAGCTTTCGTACGTCAGGGAACGCGTTGCAGACCTCCACGTAACATACAGCACATGGTGTCCACACGTTCGCATTGCGTGGATGATCGGTACCCCCTTGAGCAACGCCATTCGTAGAGGGTCCGTTAGCAACATACGTCCTTTGAACCATTTCGAGGAGAATGGATGAGCCCAGGCCACCAGAGAAGCCAAGTAGCAAGGATCCTGAGGCTTTGAGTTTGGGTCTTTTGGATGACCCGGAATTGGCATTTACGGTGGGCTCCAGGGCCCTGCGAAACTTTATGGTTACGAGAGGAGTGAAGCAGTCCCTGGGGAAAAGTTAAGAATCCCTCATCAAAGAGTAGAGACGGGTACATACTTGCAGTACACTGCATGGCGTATCACGATTTTTCCTGGGTTAAGCTTACATTTTACACAACTTCTCCCGCCGTTGAATCTGATACGCCCTAAGAAGAGTACTTTGGTGAATGTGATAGGACATTTTTTACCTGCTTACGAGGCATGAGTCCATCAGGGTCAGTGGATGGGTTTCCGCAGGACGACATGATCTTGGTTGGATGTCAAGAGTCGCATCTTATCGTTCCGACCAGATTTGGCAACAAATTCGGTTTGGCCATTTCAGCTTCTTCTCTCAATCGATATCGACAGTCCGAATCAACGCGAGCTATGAAATGTGACTTTTTCGTGCACGAGAACGTTCTGATTTTCTGATCTTCAGAAAGCACACGCCTACCGTGACGATCAAATTGCAACGCTCCCACCTCAAGTACTTCCAAATGTAACAGTGAGTTGTAGTACGAAGTTCCTCGTTCTCATGGGTAGGCGTGTTGAATGAACCTCCTAGGAGCTCGTTCAATATCGTGTCATGTTGGCGTACTACTTCCTTGCTTGCGCTGGGCTCCACCAAGAAAATTCGACATAGACCAAGTACCAACGATAGCTCATCTTGCGGGTGTCCAGTCCCATAAACCTTTCACCGAAGATGCCTGGTAAGTTGTCAACCATCCTTCCGGTTCACCTGGTAAATCGACCGAGGACCTCTCAATCTTGATCCACTTAGCGCGGCTGACGGTCAACTTCACAACCGTCAGCCGCTGAAACCCACCGTATTTGGACTATAAAGGTGGGTGCTCCCTCCCTCCTCTTTCTCTCAGAATTTGCTGCAGAATATCGATTGTTCGAATTCTTGCCGTTATCAAGAAGTTGCTCCAGCATATGCATAGCCGTCATGACGAGCAACATCGTCAATCCCTTCAAGTTCTATACTGTCAAGACCCTCGACAAGGATAAGATCAGTCGCGATCTGCGTGCCTCCGAGTACCTCCTTCCTGTCAACGTTGAGCATTTCTCGTGCAAGAAGATTTTCAAGTTTGGTACCGCTACTACTCTCTTGGGTCACAACTCATCCAAGCCGAAGCCGTCAGAGCAGGCAGTAAGTAAAGCTATCTCAGCGAGTTATTTGCACTCAGCAATGTTTATTAGGGGGAAGTCCCCTTCTCACTCTTCGATGAATGCAGGGATATCCAGGTAGAGAAGCATAACAAGGTTCTTCTCAAGGTTAAGTCGGCAAAGAACAATATCGCCAAACTGTTCAAGCCGGCTGGCCGTGTCTCCGCGTCTTTCCCTCCTCAGCGCACTAGGTCGAATTCCATTGCCTCCCCCATCGCTTACAAGGAGAGCGCCGTCTGCAAGCGTACGGAAGATGTAGTCGCCACCCCAGTTAACCCAACCGAAGCTTCGTTCTCACCAGCAACTACGCAGCTCTTCGCCGTGTCGTCGTCCCAACTTGACTCGATCCCCTCGCTGTTTTCTCTTCGCGAGCTGCATACAATCGAGGAGGAAGACAGGAGTACAGTGCGGCTAGCTGAAGTGGCGGATATAGGACGGACAGAACTCGCATCATCTCGCTCGCATGTATCCCTGTCGAATGATGACGCCAAAGTCTCCATCTCCTTTTCTAGTGACACACTCTCCGATTACACTACGGCAAATGAGGCCGAATCAGTCGGTTCAGAGATCAACCCATTGCCCGCTGATACTTCCTCCGCAACAAGCGTAGACACTGAGGGTAGCCATCGCTATTCACCCCGCATGTTTCGTGGACTTCGCAGGGTGCCAAGTTATGAGGATCTGAGGGTATGTATCTCTCATCATACCCCCTTATCTTGTTTAACCAAAACTTGCAGACAACCACAAACCTTGGCTCTCCTTCCTTTGATATCTCCTGTGAATCTTCCGACTTCTATTTTTCCGGCGGAACAGCTTATGGCATCAATGGAGCACCGCTGCGTAGATCGATGAAATACAATGATCTGAGAGTAAACTTTCCGATGGCTTGGCTTTTAACAATTGATGCTCATCAATATACTTAGAAATCGTTTCTGTCGTTCGAGGTTGATATACACACACCATCGACTCGTATGAACAAGTATAAGAAACTCCTGGTAAGAATGTCGTCCCCTCACATTATCCACGCTTGATTACGGTATTGCAGATATGGTTGAGTACTAGATATCATAAGTTCTCCTGCAGTTTGCAGAAGCCGTCCGTAGCTAGGACGCCATGTGATTCCCAGAAGGTCACCCCCGCCTCACGCAGCCGCTACGTTTTACAGAACATCATTTATCCTCCGTCTCGCGTATCAACACAGGTTCTTCAGCCATTGTCATTTCAATCATCACCGCCACCACTCCTTCCCGTCTGGTCATGTGCTGAAATAACACGACCAAGTTCGGATGCAAAGAAGCGACGAAACTGTCCTTGAATGCATCGGAAGCTTGACTTGAATCGATGGATATCGAGCCTTGGTACTAAAGCAATAGCCCATCTTTCTCGGTAACCCCTTGTTGCTATTTTACCACCGTAAGCTAGTACCTTCCTTTGTTTAAGTCTTGTCACGTTCATCAATTATAAGTAAACCTCAACGAAGTTTCTATGCTCCGGGAACTGTCCTCCCTTGCGAGGGCAAGGGTGATGGCGGGTTGTGTGCGAGTTGCGAGCGGTGGCGAAGGCGAGGATGACGGCGGGCGGGCGTGTCTAAGTGCCTATGCATGTCCGTGCAGAAGCAAAGGAGGGGCAGAACGAGAGGGCCAGGGCATACAAGGACAAGGTGACCGTCGTGCGCCCGCGACAGAGCGAGAGCGAGCGGCTGTTGCCGCACACCATCCTCAAGCGACGTGGCCCATATGGGGTGGGCTAGATCAAAAGCAGGCGAGGGCAGGTGTACACGTCACAAGGGCGACAGCGGTATACCCTCGTCCACCCGCGTCAACGTGCACGTGCCCCCATTGGTCCTACACCCGTCGTCCGTCCTCGTCCAATTGATCCATTCCACTCAAAATGCGTCATCGACGCGCGCCGTGCCTTCACATGTCATCCTTGCTCTCCTGCACCCATTGAACCCTCCTCACCCACCTACGCTGCAATGTTGGTGCCCAGTTAAGCTAGGCTCAGACCATTATCACTAACCGGGATCATCACAGCTTACAATAGTATTTCTTGTTTTCGCACACTGCATGTCCGAATATTGCCTGAGACGCATCGTTCTGGCTTCGTCTTCCCCTAACCCCCACGGCAATGCCTCCAAACGGCACAAGGTCAACCTTACTTCAAATCTGTACCAAGTTGTCAGTCTCAACATGAACCGTGATACAGCAGTTATAGTTATCCTCGACCATAACCTTCAGCCTGCATGGATGAAATCCAAGGGGGATGCAGCGTTTGAGACGACGCTCGATCCTCAGAGCCAGCAACTTGTTAGTGGAGCGGTGCCACTTCAATTCTTCCGATTTTTATCCTTTCTCCCCATTACACCGTCTTTACTACAATCGACACCACTCTTCTGTGGTAGCTTCGCGACAATCATAAATTCGATCTCGGCAGTCTCCGCAACCTCGTGCACAACCACACCTCCCCCCCAGTGTACTTCGATCGAATTATATTTGCCCGATCCCGCCTTGTCTCCCCACACCGAACACCCGTCTTCTATCGACGTGCATGCACTAGTGTCTATCTCTGATTCTTTTCGGACTCTTCTGCGGTATTTATTTCGAGGGATCCAATGCACCCGTGTCACAACGCATTTTTATCTTTAACAATGCTTTGATCTAGTTTGGCTGAATTGGTGACCACTCGTAAGCTGAGGTGAAGCGCGAGGATTTTCTTTAGTTCTCAGTGGTTGTGTTCACCAAGGTGATATTCAGAGTACAAAAAAAAACCCCGCATTCTATGGCAGAAGATCTGCAGAAATAAGTGACAACGTTTTTTTCAATTCACCACGAAATTTTGACTCTGCCCGAAAATTCCGACATCACCGAAAGGTAATCGCAGAGCACGAAATTTTTTGGGGGGAACTGCTAAGTAACACATTCAAGTCTGAAGTCGGGTTTGGTGTGACTATCTAAGGACCCTGGACAAGCATAAGCGGGGGAGAGCTCGTACCTCAGGCTCGCCTGTAGCCCATGTGCATTTCCCGAATGTGACGCACGATGCTTTCACGGTTCAACTGATCACCTGCCCTCCTGAGTCGGCAGCCCACCCATCCACAGGATAAGCGGTGACTGCGCGGCATGTTCTTGATGTTGTGAGCAATGGCAAGATGTTTCGAAATTTCTTCTTGGGTGATCCGTGCTCCACACACGATCCCGTTGTCCATCCACCTGCAGATGTGGAACGTCGTCTCTTTAGGCGGAAGCGATCGTTCCGGCAGTGACGAGGTTTGGAGGTAAGGAGAATGGCTAGTAAACGAGCGGTTGCAGCCAGACTTTCGGCGGCTGTGTAGCGCTTCCGCCCACGGGGATTGGAGAACTAAAGTCCCAATCATCCGATCTGATGGGATAGAATAACTTTGTCCCAACGAAGTAACTGAATACCCAGTCGACGTTGGGAGGAAATCACAATGTGCAGGAGGAAGACGTGGAACTAATGGCTTTGTGGTGTTCTCGTCATTAATTATTGAGAATACATTATGGGTGAAAAACACACAGTGGATGGAAAAGTGGTCGACTGATTCCAGAGAACACCACTCTGCTGGTCTGGTGAAGTCGGACATGGAGTCCCGCCGCTGGGATAAATTGTAACGTGACTATTGTTTTGCCACTCTGGTTGCAACCAGGACATGTCATCTTCAGTCGAACACCCTCCAGTTAAGCAGGGTCGATGGTCATCTCTGTCACGGGGGAAGTCATAAGGACAAGAATGCGACATGACTGGAAGGAACATGCACCTCTCTGAGATCGCCATCGACAAGTTCAAATTGTGGTCGTAGGTGTGCAGCGCTTTGCCAGCAGCGATCAAGATATATAACATCGGTCAGAAAAAGCGGCTCACGTCTGACGTCCTCACCAAAAGGCATGTAGTTATGTCAAAGTTATAAGCACAAGGACTGATGATAGGTGAATGCTGAAGAGAAAGGGGAACCAATCTACGCATATGGCAGAGGAGTGATTTGTTGCAAATGCAAAAACGTTGCGCGCATTATATACTCGTTCACTCTCTTGTCTGAGAGAAGGACGTGACCTGGATCTTGCAGCGCTCGACATAAGTTCTTGGTAAGCTGTGTTGAGCACGCCAATATAATGACGTCCACACCAATGGGGAGTTCTTTACTGTTTAACGGAAATATCTTGCCGCAAAAAGAGCACGCTGGCATGCGCCTGCCCTTCATACGTCGAGGGTACTAGGACCTCCCGGTGGGCAAGATCTGATCAGGCAGATATGGTTTTTTGAAGAAAGGGTTCCTGCCACTTAGCAAGATTCAGAGCCTCGGGGCCCAGAGGTGAATTTGTGGTCACCCGTCCCTGCAAAGTCTGTTTGTCTGAATCGTGTATTGTCTTCACTACGTTATAACGTAGCGTAAGACAATTGTATCATGCCATCACATCAATGTCACACGATTCGGACAAACAGACATGAGGTACGAGCTCTCCCCCGCGTGTGAGGCATATTCGACGCTCATTCTCGTCTAGACCGGGTTTCGACACGCCGACTCGGATGTATTCATCAGTAATAGTTGCCAGTGATAGTCACACCAAACTTATCTATGCCTACCATACTTTCAGACTTGAATGTGTTACTTGGTAGCGCCGAAAAAAAAATTCTGTGCTTTGCGATTGCCTTTATGCTATGTCGGAATTGTTGCGCAGGGTCAATTTCGTGGTAGATTGAAGAAAAAAAAGTGTTTTAAGTATTCGCTCTCTTCCACCATAGGGTTTCTAACCCCAAAGGTGACGCAACGTTGGGTCGGATTAAGAATATGATGTCTCCAAAATTCGAGGGTGCGCCCGCAAGGATGCCAGATGCTAACACCAAACGATGTCTCAGTCTAAAAACTACAAACTTTACAGCGCGCCCTATATACATGGCGAACAATGATGATGTCAGATTTCCTACACTTTGCTCTGCTGCGCCTTCAATTCCGTCACTTTGCTACAAGCATCCTTCAGGGCGTTTGCGATCACGTCAAAGTCCGATATCTACGAGATATGATGAACGACAACGAGGTGGAGCCAGGTGTTCAGTACAAACCTCGTTCCAAATCTGGGCGCTGCATCTAACCCACCACTTTCCATTGTGTTTATATGCCGGGGCATACGTCTGCCAGTCGAGTAGCAAAACATCGACAAAGAGTTGGTGGACCTCATCGCTTGACTTGATTTCACCAGGGATGGGCAATTCAACGTCGGCCTATATCAAGTATACTAGATGAGCACCGGAGGATGAGCACTAGTTGCCTAGTCTCCACCAACCATGTTCAACGTAAACTCGCCGTCTGGATCCAGAACGCTCGTGCCGAGATGTTCTGCTAGGCGTTTGCCTCCTGCGATTGCCAGCGCGTGGGTATACTCGTTGATCTTGTGTTCCCCACCCAACCATTCTCTAAAGTCGAGTGCTGCGTGAACGTCAGGAACAAGTTTGTGGGAAACGAACTAACCAACCTGCGTTTATGCTCAGCAGTGGGACGTAGTCGATCGTTCCGTTATCTAAAACCAGATAACTCCTGAAGGAGTGATTGAAACACTGGTCATACGCACATTGGAACATCTTCAAAAAGTCCTGCGGGCCTTTGTAATCATCGTCGTGTGGAGAGTTATAGGTGACCGGCGTAGGAATCGGGGTCTTGATGAGATGTTGGTTCCTTTTTTTTTTCTTCCGACTCAGCGCACAGACAGTAGAGAATATGTGGAACCAATCAAACCTCTTAGGGACATAGAGAATGGCACTGCCCCTCTTCGAAAAGAGCCATTTGTGGCCATTCTTTTGGGAAGACTCTGTCACGAAAACGAGAAGAGGAATATGGGAGAACATACAGAAACCCAAAAGTCAGGCCGTGCTTCAGACAGGTTGATGTCCAGCTCTTGGCCAATCGAATGGGCACCATCCACGATACTGATGACCCCTGCCTTTCTGCAAATTCCCACCATTTCCTTCCACGGAAGCAAAACCCCTGGGTTGGAAGCGATGCTATCGATGATTGCAATTATCTTTCTTTTCCCCGTTGCGTCACCGATTTTTGTTAGCTCCTTGATATGCTCTTCGAAATCTTCAATTATTTTCGCACGAGTCGTTGGAAATTGAAGACTGAACGTCGACAAAGTGGGGTAGGGCGGAATATCTGCGAGGTACTTGAGTGTCTGTGTCACGGAACCGTATGTGGTCGTCGCTGAGCAGAAAAAAAGTCAGGTCATTGGAGGTGATGCTGCAGACTCAAATGATGACCTCCAAGCAAAATGTCCCCCTTATTGTACATGAGATTGCGCAGGATGGTCGCAAGAGCATGTGAAGCATTGTTGACCAGGACGCACTCGTCGGCTTGCGCTCCTATGAGCTTAGAAATCCGTTCTCGAGCAAGGTTCCAGTGATCAATGCAGGTGATTCTTATGAACTTGTCAGGATTGGACTCGACTTCGTCGGCCAGTGCATCGCAGAAGGCACGGACAGGAAGTGGCAGCGAGCCGTAGGAACCTAGAAGAGTTGTTGCAATGAATTTTACAGGAGAACTGGGGAAGTACCATGGTTGAGGTTAATGTAGTTGGGATCAAAGCCGAAGAGTGCAAGGGCGTCATGGCCAAATGCCGGAGGAGGCTCCTTGTAAACCTCTGTCGAGGCCGCAGAGTGTTGGGGAGGAGACTTTGTGGCAGTCATGCGTACAAAACCGGGAGAACGCGGACGGGGTAATGTAGCATGACGGGAATCCGGTTATGCACGTTCGTTTATGTGATTATAAGTAGGAATTGTCCTCAAAGAGGACTTGTGGAAGGAACAATCGGAACACTCGTCTACTTGCGTATGTAATCCAACCACATACAGCAAAAGACGTTTACTAGTAGGTGTCCGCAACGAGTCGGACAGCTAGAACATGAGAGCGAAGATTGAGGACAAGGAGGCGTAAGTTCCTAGTTATCCTGTATTCACATCTCCAGTCTTACATGCTATACTAACATCCCTTGCAACTGGGACCGCTTGATCTTCGCTGGAAAGTAGCTTGAGGAGGGTCACACTCGATCATTCGGAGTACCGCGGCCTACGTTCATCGTGTCACTCATTCCTCCCTCAATCCTGACTTCGTTTCCCTTCTCCACTGCTCACACTGGCGCTACTGACAGTGCAGAGGGCGCCAGAACAATCAATCGGCTCGCCATCAAGGCGCTCCTCGAGCTGTCGGTTTCTAACCCAGGCAAAAAGGGTTCCACTGAGCTCGCGGCCCAGGTACCTACAACTGGATTCGTCATCGAGTCCTTTGGCAACCCCCGCACCCTCTTTAACGGCATCAACACTTCTTCCTGTGGTCTCAGCATGTTGCATCCTACCATCAAGCTGCAACTCAAAGAATTCCTCAGCAATGTCAATCCTGCGAATGACCCTTCCGTTGCTTCTCTCTCAATGATGGTATTCTTCCTCCTGGTTCTGATGTCCTGATCCAAGCGTTCACCACCAGGCCCCTCCGCTCTGCCCTTCGTGATAACATTTCTTTGCTGCAGGTCTTGTCATGGCCCTACATGAACGGGCCGTCCATATGGATGAGTGCCTGAGCCAGCAACAGCAGCAGCCTCAAGGCTGTCACAGACTCTTGCCATCATTTCACCCGCCTCTGATGTCATTGTCACCTACGTCCGTAAACGCCTTGTAGTGGATACCATCTACACAAACCTCGGGCCCTCCACCCTTGTCACCATGAACCCCCACAGGTACATTGGCTCCAACGCTGACTCTATCCTCCAAAAATACGCCTCAGAGTACCGGAACATGGCCGAGCACAAAACACCCTTCCGCCCCGCATCTTCCACCTTGCCAACAACACCTATTTCTACATGAGTTACACTACCCAGAACCAGGCTATCATCATCAAGTATGTTCTCGTGCCTTGGGGCTAGGATGATTCGTGGCACTCGTGTTTTGCCCCTGTAGTGAAACAGGCAGCGTGAAGTTAGAAACCTGCCGACTTGCCATCAAGACACCGGTGAACTAGAGCTCCGTGTGTTTTCAAAAGCGAGCGAGAGGCGTTCAGATTGAACAGGGCAGTGTGGGCGTTCCTAGAGCACTCATGATGAACACCGCTACCGGCACCTGGCCTGCAAACCCGGAGCCCTTTTTAGCCGGATTGGAAATGGATAGCTCCGAGTCAAGTAAAGTCTACGTGTCGCTGGACTATTATCTCGACGCGTCGCAAGGGCGCCGTCAACCACTTGCAGGCTGTCCGGGAAAGATGCTCCAGTCGAAGAACAAGATGGAATGACGAAGATCCCAAAAACTTTTCCTTAAGTCTAACTGTGAGGTCTGTGCCGTGCATCGCTGGCGAGTTCAGGGTAGCTCTTGACACATTGTTTGAGACGTTCTCAGAAATCCAATGGTGTTTCTTCTTTTGCGTAAACTCCAATGACTCTTAGCTACCCAACCGATAGGAGGGGCGGAGGCATCTGCATCAAGGGCCTTCGGAGCCTGGGTCTGACGGTGGTGTCGAAGCGGGATGCAAATGTCTTCGATGTTGGCTGGACGTGAAGAAATGCGCATGCCGGCCAACTACCTATGCACCTCCCGAAACATGTTCCAGCATAACGATAAGGTTTGATTGCCCAAAAGTGAAATCACAATGTTATATGACCCTGTCATGTGTATGATCACACATTGAGTAATTCTCTACTAGCCAGAGAAAGATCGTTGGCAGTGTAAGCATCGATAATGTCTGTCTTTATATTATACACCTTTCCTATAGCGTGAGGTCGCATCGCTTTCAACTCGTTGGTGATGTTAATTTACACCCTATGTACATGACGAACAATGATAATGACAAATGTCCATTATTTTCCTATGCTTTGCTGCGCTATCAATTCCTTCACTTTGGTACAAGCGTCCTTCAGGGCGTTTGCGATCACGTCAAAGTCCGATATCTACGAGATCTGATGAACGACGACGAGGTGGAGCCAGGTGTTCAGTACAAACCTCGTTCCAAATCTGGGCGCTACATCTAACCCACCACTTTCCATTGTGTTTAAATGCCGGGACATACGTCTGCCAGTCGAGAAGCAAAACATCGACAAAGAGCTGGTGGACCTGGTCGCTTGACTCGATTTCGCTAGGGATTGGCAATTCCACGTTGACCTACATCAAGTACACAAGATGAGCACCAGAGGACGAGTGGTCTAGCGTCCACCAACCATGTTCAATGTAAACTCGCCGTCTGGATCCAGAACGCTCGTGCCGAGATGTTCTGCTAGACGTTTACCTCCTGCGATCGCCAACGCGTGGGTATACTCGTTGATCTTGTGTTCCCCACCCAACCATTCTCTAAAGTCGAGTGCTACGTGAACGTCAAGAAGAAGGTTCGTGGAACACCGAGACAATGTGTTTACCTGCATTCATGCTCAGCGGTGGGACGTAGTCAATCGTTCCGGTCCCTAAAACGAATTGACTGCTGAGGGAGTGGTCGAAACACTGCTGACACGCACATTCGAACATCTTGACGAAGTCCTGAGGGCCTCTGTAATTACTGTCGTGCGGAGAGTTATAAGTCTCTGGCGTAGGGATCGCAGACTTGATGAGATGCTGATTCCTGATTTCTGCCGAGTCAACGATTAGACAGCAAAGGAAACAGATCAAACCTCTTGGGGACATAAAGAATGGCACTGCTTCTCTTTGAAAAGAGCCATTTGTGGCCATTCTTTTGGGAAGGCTCTGTCATGACACCAAGAGCAAGATGGGAGAACATACAGAAACCCAAAAGTCAGGCTGTGCTTCAGACAAGTTGATGTCCAGCTCTTGGCCAATCGAATGGGCACCATCCACGATACTGATGACCCCTGCCTCTCTGCAAATTCCCACCATCTCTTTCCAAGGAAGTAAAACGCCAGGGATGGAAGCGATGCTATCGATGATTGCGATGATCTTTCTTTTCCCCGTTGCGTCACCGATTTTTGTTAACTCCTTGATATGCTCTTCGAAATCTTCAATTATTTTCGCACGAGTAGTTGGAAATTGAAGATTGAACGTCGATAAAGTGGGGTAGGGCGGAATGTCCGCGAGGTACTTGAGCGTCTGTGTCACGGAATCGTATGTGGTCGTCGCTGGGCAGAGAAAAGTCAGGTCATTGGAGGTGATGCTGCAGAGTCAAATGACAACCTCCAAGCAAAATGTCCCCCTTGTTGTACATGAGATTGCGCAGGATGGTCGCAAGAGCATGCGAGGCATTGTTGACGAGGACGCACTCATCGGCTTGCGCTCCTATGAGCTTGGAGATCCGTTCTCGAGCATGGTTCCAGTGATGGATGTAGGTGACTCTTATGAACTTGTCGGGATTGGACTCGACTTCGTCGGTCAGTGCATCGCAGAAGGCACGGACAGGGAGTGGGAGCGAGCCGTAGGAACCTAAGAAGAGCGTTACAGTAAATTTTACAGGAGAACTGGGGGCGTACCATGGTTGAGGTTAATGTAGTTGGGATCAAAGCCGAAGAGTGCAAGGGCGTCATGACCAAATGGCGGAGGAGGCTTCTTGTAAACCTCTACAGTGGAGGCAGAGTGTTGGGGAGGAGATTTTGTGGCAGTCATGCGTGGTGCAGTGTGACATGACGAGAATCGGGCCCGTCGTTAGATGGTGTACGTTACGAGTTATGTCACTACTCTAACTAAAGTTGTTATCTTATCTTGTGCTGTGATGACTCCCACCGACCAATTCACATTCTCTCTCTCATCCATATACCATCGATGGCATCCGCCTTCTTTTATGGAACGTTGATGCACCCAAAGATACTCAAGCGAGTGATCGGTCACGATGGGTCCTACCTTGAGATCAGACCCGCTGTCTTGCTCGTGAGCATATGCTATGCCGTTACCTATTGCAGCGCCGATGGACAATCTTTAGGACTATACCAGACACAAAGTCGATGTGCGCGATCAGTCTGTCGTGGTGTAGCTTCGTTACTCACTTCCGACGACTTGTAGGGTGAGGATTACCCGGGCATCGTTCCTTACTCCCGCAGCCGGGCGATGTTTAGGGATGATCTCGAGCCCGAGGAAAGATGTGTCAGGGGGTCTGTGGTGGTGGGACTTTCTGCCCAAGACATGAGAGCGCTAGACGTATTTGAGGGGGACGTGAGTGCCAACTGTCGACTCGAGGGACGTTGAATAAAACGACGCGACAGGAATATACCCGAGAGCTAGTTCTCGTACACGCTTTGGGTCCCCTGACGAGTCTCGACGACTTGGAGGCAATGGGGGTGGTGACAAGAGACCCTCCTCCGGTACCCCCACGGGACGAGCTCACGAGCGCGCTCGAAGTGAACACGTATGTGTGGCGTCAGTTATCTCAGCTGCAACCAAAGCTGTGGATGTTGGAGGAATTCGTCCAGGAGAGTGCATGGAAATGGATAGGCGCTGGATCCAAGGACAACTGGTACTACAGCGAGGTGGACAGACGACGTGACATGCGCTCGTCGGTGATTTCCAATAAGTAGACTAGCGCTTGCCATATACATCAATGTCTGAAACGACGCCCATGTCCGACCCATTACGCCGACAGCGTTTCACTCTCAACTGCCATTCGTTCCTCAGATTCGCCCTCCCAGCTTCCGTCGTCGTAGCATTCCTTCTCTTTGTCTTCACCTCCAGCGTCCTCGACCACACTAGCAGACGCAGTGCTCCTTGGAAAAAGCCAGGTCAGTCGCCGATCTCTTTTTCCGTGCATACGATTAGCCGACTCATTTCGCTTCCCAAGCGGTCGTCTTTCCCGACTTTTCTCATTTCAAGTTCATTCAGACCCTTACCCACAGCCATTTTCCCATCCGTACGTCAGGCTACTTCGGTTCCCATCGCACTCGATCCACTTATCGGTACCGTTCCAGACCCCGATGACGATAAGCGCATCATCGCTGTCGGTGATATCCATGCCATGAATCAATCGCTGAGGTCCGTCTTGCCAGATTTGCTGATCGTCAATTGCTCCCTTATTACCCGCCACCGCAGCGCATTGCTCAACAAGATTTCGTACGACCCTCAATCAGACACCCTGGTTCATCTGGGAGACTTGGTATCGAAAAGTACAGAGGTCTCCTCCGAACCCGTCCTGTCCTTCATGTCGACGAATCGCATTCTCGGCGTACGTGGAAACAACGACCAGAAAGTCATCGAATGGAGAGCCTGGATGAACTGGATCAAGTCCCTCCCCGGCGGCAGAAAGTGGCTGGAGGACGTGGACTTGGTCTGGTCTGACGTCGACGGGGACGAATCCCATGCCAAGCTCGACGCCTGGCTCAAGAAACATTACAAGGAATGGATAGCGTACGTGCCCAGCGGTTGGAAGCTGCAGGGAAAGTTCTACAAGTTCGCCTACGATATGTCCCAGAAGCATTTCGACTACCTTGTCTCTCTTCCCCTCGTCATCCACGCACCGACGGCCCACACCCTCTTCGTTCATGCCGGGATGCTGCCTGCAGACCCGACGCGTGCGCTTGACGACCCCAGGCAACCGCTTTCTCACTTTCCCACGACGGATGACCCGGAAGAAGACGCTCCCGTCCTTCGGGGTCTCCAGGAGCTTGCGTTGCTAAACGAAATCCCCCAAAACAGGCGTCCCTGGGTCCTGATGAACATGCGAAGTCTCGAGAAAGATGGCAAAGTCACCGATAGCAACAACCATGGCACACCGTGGTCCGACGTATGGTCCGAAGTGATGGAGGGTTGTGCCGGCTCGCCTTCCGTCAAGCGACCCAAACAACATCCGACGACCAGCTGTTTCCCTTCGATGGTGTTGTACGGCCACGCCGCAGCCCGAGATCTCGATATCAAGCGATGGTCAGTCGGTCTTGACACGGGTTGTGTAAGTAATTCGACTCCATCACCCCAGCTGCTTTACGCATCCTTCCGCCAGGTATATGGCGATCGGTTGACCGCCCTTCTTCTGGACGCCAATTCGGTTTTCCCCCAGGCTCATATAGGTAATTACGCATCCCCACACGATGCTATCATCCAGTATGGAGACGAAGGAATCGCTCGGATCGTCAGTGTCAAGTGCGCATAACTTATCTTAGTGCCTATATTTATATGTATCACATTCTGGCCCACCCTAATAAGAATAATCCTCGTTGGGATCCAGTCGTAAGATACAGTAGAATATTGTACAGGATTTTACAATCAAACGATAAATTGCAAGTTGGTATCCTATGGTGAATGCGTGATTTCTGCTTTGGGGCATAGATGTAACTTGGTGACTCACAATGGGGTGGGAGCTCGAAAACTGATGGGATCATATTAACATGAGTTATGCTAGAGCTGTCACATACGCACCTGTGGTTTTTGGTCATACTTCTGACTGAGAATCCCTCTGAGTACAAAAAGCAGGTTCAAAGATGCTGCAAACAACAGAGATCCGGCATTCATACCTCATATCAACAAGAAGTTGTCGATAGCTGGGGTTAGGGTTTCGGGCTGTAAGTATGAGTATGAGTTTGTTTCAATGACCAGGGAATCAATCAAGTCAGTGGTAACTTACCAAGAGCCGTCACAAACGCCTGGGATCACGAGGTTATTTTAGCGGAAACGAGGAAAACAAAGTCTGGAGCACATACGTCGGACATGGCACCTGTACTGCGGCCCCCGATCTGAGCGTCGGCGCTTGTCTGGGTGTCTTTGCAACCACTCCAGGAAATCTAATGATACGAGCAGTGAAAACACGAGCCATGGTATGGAGGTGGGATCGCCTTACTACATCAGCGACACTTGATCTTGTCGCTTTGGAGTATTCGTTGGCTTTCTGTGCGCTCCCAGAGGCGACGCGGAAAAGATCCGAGACGCCATTCATCACGCCGCCCATATCACGTTTTTCGTAAGAAACGAAGGCGGAAAACAATCCCTTTGCTGCCCCGACCGCCACGTTGGGTTCCTTGAGCTTGCCCTCCGTAGAATACTGTACGATCAGGGTTGGGATGTGTTCACAACGTAAAGTTAAATTAGAGGTGGCACGTACAGTGTACGGGAGGTCTAGGATCAAACGTTTTAGCGCACTTACTTCATACGTTGTGTAGAATGCATACCTAGGGCCGAGCCGGAATGACATGCCTGTTACGGAGTCACCATCAAGATGGTACTGGTATGCATTATGGTGGCTTACATCGAAAATGGCTGTTAGGCGACATCCAGCGGGAAGGCGACTAACCATTATACTGTGCATCTCCTGCAATAGATTTTAGATGTAAACATAAGGGATGTAAGATCGATGACTAACATCGTCCACGATATGGGATGTTGCCTTGAAGTCCAGGGGATAAATGACTGAGAAGAATCTATATATTAGAATCCCAAGCAAATCTGATTTGACTTGCCTTCATCGTATC
>JBBPLL010000420.1:0-25412 GCA_038089755.1 Leccinellum rugosiceps | reverse complement strand
ATAACGCGTCAGACTCTAGCCAGGGAGGTCTGTGGTCTCCTGTTCAGTCTTCATAAGGTTATTTGTGTGAGTGTTTGTTCACTTCTGTCAATGCGTTTACCCCTGACGAGAGCTTTCCACAGAAATATCCAGTTTCTCCTGGTTGGGAAAAATGGCAAATGACAGCTGGTCCGGAAGGTATTCGTGTGACTGACATCGTCTTGCTTTCGATTCATTACTACCGAAATACTTGGGTCCCCGAGTTTTATGTGATCGAATGAGGGACTCGAGTGCATCTATAACCCATATTCCTTTCCTCGTCATTCTTCTCTGTTGTTGGATATTCATACATTATTTGTATTTCATCTTCATTGCATTTTCAACGTTTCCACGTTTTTGGCTCTCCTGTTTGTTTTTGCATCGCACATTCATAAATCCATCCCTTCGCATTCTAGACATTAACTTGCATGTTTACGTGCTGATAGAGAAAGTATTGACAAAAGCTCCTTCGCAGGTACCGCAATTCTCGAGTTGGAACCATGGGACCTACACCCGTCTATATGCTGCTCCCTGTTTGCCGAGTACTTCTGGTGTGTCATCAAACTCCTTCACCATGTTCAGTAATGGCAGTAGGTTTGGTCGCTTGACAGCGACCAGCTGAAACGCTCATCTAGCGCATATACTGGGCGTTGTCACCGGTGGCAACTATGTACTCAACGACATTGTATATTCCAACCATCTGGTTGACCAACTAATGTAAGTTCTGTTACTTTCCCCCAACGATCATTGATATTTGCCTTCAACAAATGCCTGCTTCATTCCTATAGACCTACTTTGAATACTTCCTCACGACAAAGGTGTTACTCGAAGACCGAGCTATCCTTACGTTCCGGCCGACGGATGTCCGGTTATATTACGTTTTCTGATTCCCTCGACTTCGTCATGCCATGCATGCATGACCTCGGCTGTCTCGCTCGGGACGAACTTCAACACCGTCGTCAACGCGACCAACCCCGATGGAAACCTGTACGAGAGAAAGATCCTTCTTTTGCCGCTGTTCCACGACCTCGGCAAAACCTCATAACGGATTAAACCCAAACCGTCCGGCCAGAACTCGACCTCTACCTGCGACTGCTATGTTGCTCTTCCACGCCGTCGATGTGGATCGACGACCCTAACCCCCTGAAACAAGGAGGTGACCCTCTGCTCCTGTACCCCTGTGTTCCTGTGCTACTTTTCCTGTGCTTATTATTGGGGTAACAACGATATACATAATGATACGTCCGACTATGTGTGGTTAGACGTCCTTGTGTGTGGACAGCTAGACGGCTGGTTCGAAATTCCTCATTTGCCCAGGTGCCAGGGAAATGGGGTCGGTTATAGAGTGGCGGCCGCCGTTCGGCGCATTGACAACAGATAGAACTCGGATGCATGCGGGCTTCGCGAAGAGAATGGTACGGTATCGTTGATGTACGGGCTCATACTCGCACTTGTCCTCGGAGATGGCGCGCGTCCTCGCGGTGGTGGGGGCCCACTGGAATCTACCGCGACTTCGTGTGTCGTGTGTTCTCGTCTCGACCGTTATGGCCAAATGAACAACAAGTTCTTTCTCATTCCGGTTAAATATAAGTCTCCGAAAGAGAAGCACATATGTGCGTAGTTCAGGGTACCCTTGACGACCAATGGGAGGATGGACAAACGAGGGGCATGCCATACGTCGCATCGTTTACGTGTGTGCGTCGCTTGTACGATTTCATTTAAATTGCGTACCTACGATGTGGGGTCCCTCCTGCCAGGTACAAGGATGAAAAAAGTTAAGACTAAAATGTCGGTGAGGCCCTATGGTAAACAGCAGAGAGGGGGGTAACATCGTAAAGGCGCATACAGAAAAGTTTTAGAGTTCTGAAGATGGGCAATAAAACAAGAGTACGATACTTTCGCAACAAAAACCTCGGACCGGGAACCGTGAGACGATCGAATACCGACGTTGGGCTGTCCACGAGTATGAACGACAGACTGACAGAAATAAAGAGAATGACAATATCCAAGGGAGCGAGCGTGTCAAGGTCGGGTAAAAATGCACAATAAATGAACTGATAATAAAAGAGGATGCGGGTATCGATTTGAAGAGATTTGTCAATCATGTGGGGCTAGCCATGCAAAAGTGGACACGAAGAAAATGGCGAGACTCAATAAACCTGAGGGGGTCGTCGAATCGTCAGTTCTAAGAAAGCGAGCGTCGTTCCAAAAGAAATTTAAAGAAGTATTTGGATGGGGTAGTATAGCAAGAGTCTTCTAGCACGTCTAGCCGGTACGTTGGTCCGACTCGATCATCTGTTCGCTCGACGTCAGTTGTGTTGTGTATGTGGAAAGAAGGAAAGGGGAACCACGTCGTCCCAGACTCACGTCATGTTGGCTCCCTTCTGCAGTACACTACATTGGACAAATCCCCTCACAGAGCAAAGAAGGCGGGGTGAGTCTGATCGCCATCTCTCAGGCAGTCGACAGGAATCAGGCCCTTGTCCGAACGCTCCCTTTTGGTATTTGCAAATTTCTCCACGAACGCCCATCCGTCGTCGAACACACGGAGAACATGGACGTGATCCCCCGGACGGACCCCGACTTCGTCGTCTAGCGAGGGCTCGAACGAACGACGGACGACCTCGACATCGGTAGCCTCGGGTTTCACGGGATCACTGGCAGCAAAGGGATCGATGAAAGGATTCTTGGGTGCCACGATGGAGGGCGGAACGGCAATACTGGGGATCAAGGCCTGATGCTGAACGGGAGGCGTCGCGAGTGCGCGAGAAGGCGCAGCGAGATTGACCAGGGTAGTCGTAGATGAACGAAGAGACGCGATGTAGTCGGCGTTGCCCGTCTGGGGTGTGGGCGGTTTGGGGAAGGAAAAGGACTCAGAAGGCGAGAACGGGCGGACGGACATGGGCGAAGGGAGATCTGAGATATTGTGGTCTGCCGAACAAATTAAGTACTGGGCATCTGGGTCGAGCATGCTGTTTAGAGACTCCCTGCGCACTGCTGCACCTCCGGTAGACATCAGGACGGAGTTGCGCTCATGAACTTGTGCCATGGGAGGGAGGCCTGGAACAGAATCTACAGAAGGCCACAGAGGGGAATCGGCTCCGAAAGCCAGTCCTTGGTCATAGGTGGTAGCAAAGCTGCTACGAGTACTCCGCCGATCATCTGCGTCCGAATCCACGTGGCCGCGATGAGCTGCAATATTGAAGAAGGATAAACGCCCAACCGGTCCACTGCGATCGAACCACTGTTTACGAAGTTCCATGCGGCGTGCAATCGCGCGACGGCGAACGATAAGAATAATAAGAGCAAGGAAAAATAACAAACAGAGAATGACTATCCCGGCGATTGCACCCCCAGACAATAGCTTTCCGGCGGACGCGCCACCCGTGCCTGAGTCGGTTGACTGTGGAGAGGCTGCACCAGTGTGGGAGCCAGAGTGCAGCAAAGACTGCGAAGGAGCCGGAAAGCCCGTTGTCGATGAAGCATCGGGATTTGAGCCTCCAAGACCCGCAGCGTTAGTAGCAAATGAACCGGGGTTGGCAACATTTTCGACGGCTGGAGTGTTTCCACTACCAGGCGCCCGGGAATTTCCGTTGGGAATACTGACCCCTGTGGCGGAAGGCAGGGCTCCCGGAGGTGAACTCTTTCCGGGGGCGGGAGCTGGGGAAGTTGGATTTGGAGCAACAGGTGACGGGGGGACTGCGGGTCCTGGACCACCACCATTTGCGAGAACTACGGGTGGGGTAGTGGGTATTAGAGTGCCTCCTCCGCCATTGCCATGGGTGTTCCCGCCATTACCACCATTGTTACCACCCGCGGGAGGGGTTGGGGAAGGGGAAGGGGAAGGATTGGGATTGGGATTGGGATTCGGGCCGGAATTAGGGTTGGGGGAAGCAGTAGGTTGTGGTGTGTTACCTCCGGCGAGAGGGCTCAAAACTGGACCAAGAACAGGGATCGAATTGACAGGGAGAGGAAGCCCGAGTTTCAAAGAAGGATCGCGTGCGTCGAGCTGCACATTGGAATGTCGTACGGCACGGTGTTGTCCCGGTACTCTGTGCATGTGTGGAAAGGTAGCCCGAATCACCTCGTGGAGATCTGGGGAATATGTACAACGAGGGCTCGTAGCCCAACTGTATGAAGAAGAAGGCAAAGAAAGGATGCCGTCTCTGCCCGCACTGACGACGAAAGGTACACGGGGAAAAATGTTGAGTAGGTGTCAAAAAGGACCCACAATAAATGCCACGTCGAAGGCGATGGGGTATGGAGGGAAAGTCGACACATATTAATGCCGGACATAAGGTTGCTGAGTTCACCATGGATACAGGTACTCTTTTGGCACATTCAATCAAAAACGAGCATCCAATGCGGCACGACGGTGGGATATTCGCGAAGGGGTTTAGTAACTTGGGCCGCAGTGTGTTCGCGTGAACGAGCCAACTTTGTTTAGCCGGATTGAGTCGGGACGCAGTTGCGTGAGATCTTATCAGAGATCTCATGTTACTTTGCCGCCCGGGCCGCGGCCAGAGAAGAGTGACACAACGGCATCTCACGCATGGGCCGCCGTAAGGTCGCCTCACTCTCCTTTCGCTGGAGCTCAGCGCTCCACACGTACCTCCGCCGGCAATGATCGATGAGCTACGACTCGGACAGTACTTCGCCTGCTTGATGCGATACGCTTCAATTGTTCAGTCACGCGAAAAAAGGTAAGCCCTTCGATTCTTCTCGCTCATTGAGAGCGGCCTCATCTAGGAAGGGATTGGTACAACTGAGAAAAGGAAAAATGTTGCAGTCAGCAGAGAGGAACCCCTCAGTGATACTATACTTGCAGAATGATGTCATAGCCTGAGGCTTATGGAGTCGCACCGCTTTGGGCCGCGATCTTGTCCTCACATTTCAAGACACTTTCACCCGTTTTCTCGCTGACCAGCGCGTCCAAGTCGACGTCGAGCCTTGCCGCTGCCTACTCCAGATATATTGCTGTTCCTCACTTCTGTACCTCAGGGCCTTTTGATGTGGGTCTTCGTCTCCTAATGGAAAAAAGTGATGGACATAGTGAATCATACAGGCATGCATCCCTGGTCTGTTCATCCTCACCCAAGACCACATCCATATGGTTCTTCCGTTGACCCTACAGCGCGACCACAGTCCCATGCTAATGAACCTCACCCCGTGGTGGATGTACCGGAAACCCATGTAACCCTGGGGGATACGTCTGTGCATCTTGCTCCGCCAACAGCACCGCCGGCTACTCTGGCCTCAAATTCTGTTCAGTTTGCATCCGGCCCCCTGCCAAGTAACCATCATGACAATTTTGAGGTACAGTATGTCATGTCCCCGCATCTTCCTCCATTCCAGAACCAGCCATCCCAACTTCAGTACATGTACCAGGGATATTATCCCATAGACTCTAACCGATATCCGACACCACAATATTTCCCCACTCTCCTTCCCCCGCGCCCCCCGTACCCTCAGCCTAATGCAACAGGTAATAGTCTATCGAGTCACCATCAAACACACGGCCTCGCCCTGCCTACGCTCGCACCCGCGGCTTCACTTTTCCGCCCTGAAATGTACAACATGCAGCAATATCCGCCACCCCTACATAATTCGACCAGTTACTTTGGGATGCCTGTACAGTATCGGCCGAACGAGTATCAGAACTATTATGACTCGGGGCCAGCCCGAAGCACGCTCCGCCAGGGCATCTCTATGCATGGACAACAACCGTTTCCGTCGGCGAGCTATTCGCGCCCCCGAAATTGGCGCTTACCCCGAGATCCTAACCCGCCGAAGGCACAGCCAAGCGGCTCCGAGCGCTCACCCTCATCTAGCCTCGGGCACAGCGACGTCGCCACATCATCGAGTACCAACCCTCCTGTCGCTGCTGCACACTTACCGGAACTGATTTCCGCAGCACAGAGTCCTCCGATCTCAGAGACATGGGAGCCGAATAATGTCTCTGCAGGTGGTAGCACATCCCGCAGCGTGGCACATAACCGTCCGCTCGCTCGACGTCGTGACTATCACCCGAACCCGCCTCCAAATCGGACAGAGTGGGTCATGTGGATGGGCAACGTTCCAAACGACGCAACGCATGACCAACTGTGGCAATTTCTGAGGCAACCTGATGCTGTGGCTCCTGACTCGGAAGGCAGTGGAATGCTCTCTGTCTTCCTCATCACTCGATCCAACTGCGCATTCGTGAATTATCAATCGAAACAACACCTGAACCGTGCAATCTCACTCTTTAATGGACGGCGACTACGTCCGCACGATCGCCAGTGTCCGCGGCTAGTGTGTAGAGCACGCCAGAGGGACGACGAACTACGAGCTGGCGTTGGTGCCCAGCGTGGTACCGGCTTGCATGCGCGTTACGTCAAGAAGATCGTACAAAAGGATAAGGAGACTACGGTTGGGAAGATCACTTCCTCCCCTAAAGGACATCAACTGGACTCATCCACGACAGCTGATTCGCCGTCGGTCTCATCGGCTGCCAAGGAAGAAGTCATAAAGTCACAGCAGGCCAAGGAATCGCCTAGTTCGTATGCTTCGACCAACTCCAGTCTTTTGGTCCGTTACTTTCCCAAGCGTTTCTTTATTCTCAAGTCATTGACACAGGTGGGTTCCGGTGTACTATTTCCTAATTGCACGATTGACTCGATGATCATAGGATGACTTGGACCTCAGTGTTGAACGTGGCGTATGGGCAACCCAGAAGCACAACGAACGAATATTAGACCAGGCTTTTCGTACCAGCCAGGACGTTATCCTGATATTCAGCGTGAATAAGAGCGGCGAGTTTTACGGACATGCAAGGTGAGTTGTGCGCTACCAGCAGTCAGTACGTCAAACTGATACCCAACACTGAAGGATGGCAAGTAACGTCCTCAGCAGTAATCACAGTGTATCGTGGGCGCGGCGCTTCGGATCACCCTCATCTGCCCAAGCACCACCCCTTGGTATACTGGGGCAGGGTGCATTACAGCAAAGCCCACAGATACTTACTACGCCCATTAAGCGCCTATCGACCGAAGGGCCATCAGCGGACGAAGCACACAGCCCTCGTGGTTCGGCCAATCCTCAAGCCAAGGCTGCTCGAGACCGACAATCGGCGCCAGCTGTGCTTCATCGTGTGGGCGAGGGCATCTTCAGTCCCGACCCGCCTTTGCGGCCGGTCACGTCCCAGGTGACACAGCACCCCAACTCCCCTTCGACCAAGCGATCTGAGCCGGGGAAGGGCTCTGTGTTGTGGTCACGGGCACGAGGCAAGGGTAGTGGCAGTGGCTGTGTGGATGATCCGACTCTCGGAACACCCCTGCAACCTGTCATAGAGGAAGTGCAGAGCACAAGCGGCACCGAAGAGGACACTCTACCGGCACCGAGTTTAGCTCCGCCTCAGACGGGCGGGGCCCCCGAGGTCGAGCAACAGCAACGAGAAGCAGAGGTCGGGTGGGGAGAATCGTTCAAGGTCGATTGGACGTGCACGAGGCGGGTTCCGTTTCACCGTACCCGGCATTTGCGGAATCCATGGAACCATGGGCGGGAGATCAAGGTGTCGAGGGATGGTACGGAAGTGGAACCTACCGTCGGGCAACAGCTGCTCGATGAGTGGTCGACTCTTGCAAGTGAGGTGGAAGGTGGTGAGGCTAGGCGCGGTCGACAGCGCACTGCAAAATCGCTTGGGAGACGCAGAGGACCGACCTGAAGGGAGACCAAAGCACGTCAAGGAATAGGTGAAACGCCCGGATACAAGTCATCCATCACTTCGTATCATTCATCTACCTACTTCGGCATTGTTTTGGACATTTCTGTTAACTTCTTGTAGAATATTTTATTTGCTTTTCCTCTGGAAACCTAGTGGCAGAAGGTCCTGGGTCACGATAGCTCCATGTCACTCACCCCGCCGTATCCAAATTACATTGGGGTTTCATCGCGTACTATTCACAACACGACGAGGAATATCCAGTCGTTGAAACACTGGACACTTGGCTTCGCTGGAGACCACGAACGGGGTTTCGAATTATATTTTGTTTCCGCCCAAGTCAAACAGACACAAATATACCTGCAAAAATTATTCCGCGGGAGAAAGTTAGCGCGAACGAGATAGGCTATATCCCGTCGGAACCGTCCCTGCCAAGTCATTTCATTCAACGGTCGTCCGTGCCCACTTGGCTCGAGACCACTAGGACCACGTATCCTCGTTGGATGAGCTGAAGGTATTTGTGATTTGGTCTACATCGTGACCACGGTAGAGTCAACCCAAGTTGGGCGCAAAGTGGGTCCGAGTTTTGTACACGATGGCCCCTAAGCCTCTTCTAGCTCTGACCGACCCTTGTCAGCTTCCCCATTCGACGAGCATTCTGAGAATGCACAGGGTTCGTCGGATTGCGTCTTTTCCGTATTTTGACCAATGTTACGGTACTTCTATTCTATTCCGGGCGATGGACGCATTCGCACAAGCTATGTATCGAGAGTGAAAGAATTTTTTTCTCGGACGATGGCCACTCTCTGCCCCACCCTGTTTCGACTAATGTACAGACGCCCCCCAGGAGTATTAATACGCCGAAGCGTATTCCCCGCCACTCGAACACTTCTTGGTTGTTGATATCTGGTTCAGTGGTACCACTGGCAGCAAATATTGCATCCAAGGTCCCATCAAGATGATCACCCTCGTAGACCTTTCGTTTGAAATCATCGACCGGATCCTATTTGCGCTCGACCCTCTCGACGTCGCGAACGTCTCTCAGGTCTCCCGGTTCTTTTACGACATCATATACGGGCCCCTCAGCCGGCAATTCTGGCGGGGACTTTACCTCGCGCAATCGCTCGACGATCCCCGGTACACAATGAACCACCTCGGCAGCCCCCGTGACGATGACGTAGAATGGAAGGAGGAGCTGCAGCGAATTATGAGGGCGCGCACGGTTGTGAAACGTCCGGAGGTGTGTCGGTCGCACGAAGAGCGCTGTCTGGTGCTGCGCAGTTGCATCCACCTCATCACCCACATCACTCCCATCACTTCTCCAGACGGTGTCGGGAATGTATCGCGCAACGTACGGTGGATGCACCGTCTCTTGGGCGACGGCGCATTCTTCGAGCCCGAGACATGGGACCCGCTGCCAGGCGAGGTGGAACAGCTGCGGGCGCGACTGCACACGCTGTTCGGAGTGACCCGGAGGGATCTCGATCCGGAGCGACGTCGGGCGTCTCAAGCGTATGTATACAGTCTACGACAGTATACCACTGAGCGCTCCTATGGGCCATACATGCCGGACGGCAGTAGCATTCGCGTCGATTGGGCATTCCTCTGGACGATCGTGCATGACTTCGGAATGTTGCTGCTCGTCGCGGACATGGACGACGACGAAGAACGCGGGGAGGATTCCTATTTCTGCCCGCTGAGTCTGTTCTTTCGCCAGAGCATCATCCCTCGGGGGTTGAATCTGGACAAGGAGAATGACTGGGCGTGGGTAGAGGGGCTGTGGTCGGTGAGGTACGGATTCATGGATCATCGCGAATTTATACGTAAGTTTTTACTCTCCTACGTCTGATCACCCTGGTATGTTGACGAGCATCGACCCACCAGTTTACAATGATCCGTCGGTAAGCGACCTGCCTCGTTGTTGACATCAAAACGTGACTAGCACACGTGCCACCGTATAGGTACCAGATCATGAACCCCAAGATACATCGATTTTTGACGGCACCGAAGAATCATTGGCCTCGTTGGATATCTATTTTAGCGTCACGGGCATCGAACCTGATCCTTCTCACCCCACACGTCCCAAGATCAACGTCGTCGGCGAGGTGGACGGAAAGTTCAACCTTGTTGGCTTCATCAAGCTTACCGACGACGATCAGGTAAGGTGGCATTACGTGAGTACACGTCCCGTCTCGCAGTGGAAACGTTTCAACCTAAGCCTTTTTCTGCGCACATATCATACTAGTCTGCGGGCAATGACAATGAAATGGTGTGGAAGTAAGTCCACGTTTGCCTGATACGTTGATTTGTGGTTTATTGTCTTCTAGTTGTGAAGCGGTATGTCTTGGCAACGTTCGATCGCGATGCGGTTTCATAGGCATTTGGTCTACCGTCTTCCATGACGCCGACGATCCCGTCGGTACGTTCCTTCTTTTTTTCCCTTTCACGTCGTCCCCAGCCATCGATTTTGACGCGAACTTGATAGGGCCATTTTGGATGCAACGCGAACTTTTCCTTGATGAAGATGACTAGGACGATCCCGCTCAGTTCTCGTCTTTATCTGGTTCACATCGGCCTTTGGTGGTGAACTCGATATAGGCACGGGCTAGGAACTCTTTGCCTCGCAATGTTGTTGTTATAGCAATGTCTTTTTTTATGATCTGACAGACGATCAACGATCACATGAATCATCTTGACACGATCATTTTGATACGACTCATATAACATGTTCGTCTATTTGTAGCCCAGGAAGTCTCTACATGTAGCCATACTATCACCAAACGGGTCATGCAAAAATTAAGATTTTCAACACCACAAGGTATGATTCTTGGTACGCTGCTACAAGGCAACCCAATAGTAATTATAATCTTGGCTGATTCGTGTACGGGATCATCTCAGAACACAGGAGGGGTCATGTTCACAAGATGCTAAGGAGGGAGGTCGAATCCTTGTCACGGACAGGCTCTAAGGATGATGCAGATTGATGACATCCTCTATTTTGTTAAATTACGAACGAACTACCATCACAATCACCCTCAAGCTTTTGTCCTTAGTTAGAGTACATACTTAGCCATCTCGCATAATCTTTTCTGCGCAGTAGAAAGATGGGGTGTTCAAATGTCGTGTTAATGGGAAACATGAAAGTTTACATTGCAAATTTGTTTGCACTACACCGTTTGGTGATACTAGTACTATCCGCACAGAATGGGAACAGTATACACAGTAAAATATCTATCCAGTACATCACAACAGACTCCTGTATCGTACGCTATTCACGGTGGTCCTGCTTTCCTTCCCTTCTATTTCTACAGCTGGACCACAAACTTGAGACGACCGTCTTCACACACCTCACATCTAACACTCTCCATGTTCTCCACGACAAAATGCGCGCCGATGTGCTCAATGTGCTTCCTTTCGTGGCTCGTGCATACGGCGACGACGGTCGCACCGCTGGCGAGCCCGGCGCGGATCCCGCTCGGGGAGTCTTCGAACACGACGCAGTTGGTCGCGGAGAACCCAAGCTCGCGCGCGGCGAGAAGGAACGGGTCCGGTGCGGGCTTGCCTGCTTTCAGGCGCTTGTCGTCAGCGGTGATGGTCACCTTGGGGGGTACGATTCCGACGCGGGTCATGCATCCGTGCGCTGTGTAGATGGAAATGAGCGTGCGGGTCATAGGGTATAATAATAGGCATGGGGAAAGGACGTCGGTCCGATGCACCGTTCCTCCAAAAAATAAATTCACGAATTCACGTACCGTAGGTTTTGGCGCCAGACGTGGCGACGGCGTAGCGGCCCTTAGGTATGGAGTCGATCATCTTCCGGACGCCCGGGAGGATACGCACGCTGCGGTCTACGTGGGCAGCCTCGATCTGCCACTCCTCCAAGCATGGCAGCGGGAAGGAGGGTGGCAGCTTGCTCTTGCATTCTTCGGGCTCAAAAGTGAGGACGTCATCTTCGTCTTCTTCGGCAATCCAAGCACCCGCGTCGCAGCAGTTGGCACTAGTCAACGTTGGTGGCTGCATAACCGACATGTCCAGCATGCCGTTCAGGCGTGAGGCGAAGGAGGGGCGGCGACTGCTAAGCGCGGCGAAAGAGGAAGTACGGGAAGACGCGAGTGATCCTAGGGGAGACGTGACCAGCTCTGGGGTTGCCTCTCCCGAGCTGAGAGGACTGGGGGGCCGGAACGTCTGGGGTGGCACGGCCGAGTCAGAGAGTGAGGAGCTGCGCGAGCCGGGGCCGTGCAGCCTGTAGGCGTCGGCGAAGAAGAGGATGCTCTCTTCAAACTTTTGGACCTCCGCGTCCATCTCGTGCGGGCGGATAGACGGCTTGAACTGCCCGAGGTTATCGACCGCGCGCTTGCCGTGGGTGGCGGCGATCACGAAGACTGGGTCCTGCCCAATGTCCTTTGCGACCTTTCCCCAGGCAGCCTCAACGGCGGCGATGGAATCGGTGAGGGTGCCATCCTATTGTAGAAATGTCAAATTTAGAGCGCAGCAGTAAAATAATGCGGCACACACCATGTCAAATAACACTGCATCGGCGTGGAATGTATGGACGTTTGACTGCATGGCTAAGATGAGAAGGAGGAAGTGAAGACGGGTATTCGAATCACGTCTGGCTCACCTAGTGATGGTCTCACATCGTTTATATACGGACTGTCGGTGCTGGGGCCAATCCTTATCAACATCAAAATCCCCACGGTCCGACTGACGTCAAGGGGTTCGGGCGGTATCCTAGTCGGCCGGTGCGAAGCACTTTGTGAAGGTAACGAGGATCAATCTTACTTGAGTTGGAGCGTGATTGTTATGTAAGAGCTCCACAGGTGCCGTATAACAAATTTTTTTGCCGCGGATGGAAGAATCAAGTCGAATTTTGGTTTGAAAGGACGTTTAAGGCAAAGAACCGTGAAAGATCTTGATAGCGGGATATGATGGGAGTGTGTCGGACTTACCATACTTTATCATACTATCCAATATGAGCGCGTTGGAGGATCGTGACGACCAATAGCACTATTTCACGGGGAGTTCATTCCCAAAGAGGCAACTGCTCAAGATCGCCAATATGTTGTTCACGACCATTTCCGCTTCGGCTGAGGCCTTTCAAGATTCGAGGGTGCTCCACTGCGAAACGCGTGTGTGAAAGAGCGCTCCAAGGGTGCTCTGAGCGCATGTGGTTTGCAAGCCTGAAACGTCTTTCCTAGTATCGTTGCTAACTCGAAGCCCATCAACTTGGAACACAATGTTCTTGATCTGTCTAGCTCGCGTTGACGATTACAGTTGCGGCTCCACGATCCCTCTTGTGCTTGACACCACCTACTTCGTATTTAGATCCTTCACCCGGCGGTAACACCGGAATTGGGAAACCGCAGTGCGGCCCACCGTGAGGGATTCGTCGAATCGCACTTGCCACTGAACTTACATACATAATTTCGGTTATTCCTGCATTCACAGAAACAAAGCATGCAAGAACGATCAGCTCACAAGCCCCTACTTGAATGTAACCGCAGTTGACGTCAAACTAACCGAGTTCTTGGCGCAGGGATCCTTGCACGTGTACCGTGCTCATTTGTAAGGCATGTGCGTCGTAACCGAGCGGGTGTTATCCGTCTCCTTTTTTCTTATCATTTGATTCGATTTGTCTTTCGCTGACGACAAAGCTGACTCGGCAGACGCCCTCGTCGGTACGGGAAGTATGATTGGCCGGTCAAGGTACGCTGACGTCACTCCCGCTTTCAAGCGAGTTGCGCCTTTCATTTGGCTAATCTCCCGCGTGGCGTCCGGTGGAGCATCATCCTTCATTTTTGCTGAACGGATATGTGCCAAGTAATCTTCTTGTTATCAGCCAAAGTTTCCCGATGATCGTCCCGCATAGCCGAAGGTGCTGGATTGGAACGGTACAGCTGTGGTGCAAGCGCACATGCAATCATGATCGTGATCATTCACCCGAGAACCGACACCTTGGCCTGAAGCCTTCGGAGGTACCCACATAGGAAGGTACATCAATCTGGAGAGATCTCTCTAATCTGATCCATCGTCTCATCTCACGACCGAATCTCGGTGGCGCCGCCGTTCAAACGACGGCGTTCCCCGGCTTTCTCCTCCTGTCTTCTCCTTTGTTTTTCTGGGGTCACGATTATGCTTGTGGTTTATCAGAATCACCCGAGTCGCTCGTCTGGGACCACATTGACGACAGCTCTCTCTCATTTGGGCAAGCGTCTTGGAAGCAGTGAGCAGAACAAGGACAGAAGGTCATATCAAGCAAGCATCAACGATGATGCGATAGGTAAAGTAAGCCCGTGTTATCCAGCTCCACGCAGTCATAACGGCTATTCTTATCGCGTCGTATTATTATGCCAGTGCCCCCAAAGAAGCGTGCCTGAGTATGGGCATTTGAGGCGGCCCGGGTACAGTGCCGACGAACGCCCGTCTATCGAGGAAAACTCGCTTCCCCCTTTTCCAGCGTTAAGCACACCAACACAATGGAGCAAACTCCACGAACGTGCTCACCGCCATGCAGTGGCACGGTAAATTTTCCAATTGTGACGACAGACGCAGTACCGGACTGGCCCCTAGTCAGACCACCCCAACATCGCCTACTGCGCCTGGGGGACACGATCATCGCAGGACCGCTGGCTGTCGGCCTCGAGCTCGACACTATCCACGACGGTTATTCGCAACAAAATGGTTCGCTTCCGTCACTCACCATGCCGCAATGAAATTGTCGATTATCGAATGCTCAATGTTCATTCAACGACGACAACCGTCGTCATCGTCCTTTGCATGCCGGCCACTCTGATGCTCCTGGGCCGGATCCATACTACGCCAACCCAGTTCAGACCTCGAAAACACACCGTATGCGGTGTGCACAATCGATGGAGTGACAAGAGAATCTCAATCCGAACACAAATGACGATCCTATACTGGTTCAGATTAGCAGCTTGGGGAAGAACAAGACGTGCCTCCCAGTCTCCAGCGCACGCAATCAGACAGTTTACAGTGCAGCTCCCTGCAATCAAGTTCGACGTGCATGATCGGTGGCCTCGTCTCCCAACGTTCTGTACATGTTATATTTCGTTCGAGTTCTTACTCTCCGCTCGTTCGCCCCGGCGCAAGTCGGGGAGCCCTAACCCTCCTACTAGTTCTTCTTTTCCTCTGATGTACCCACTCCCAATCGTCTCCGCGACGCCATCGCTTTCGGACATCCACGGAACAACCAATACTTCGCATTTCAAACATCAGATGTATGGTCGTCGACTCCTATAAGTACCAACTTAGCGACTTAGCGACGCGCCACGTCGTATCGTCAGGTTTCCGTCGCTGGCTTCCAACTCAAAACTCGAAGATATCATCGCGCACAAATGAGCAATTCGCGAGAAGAAATCTGTCGCATTATGATAGTTGCTCTATGCTAAGTCGATTCAAAAGAGTACTTGTAGTGTTCCAATCGAGAGAGAAAGAGTGTGAGAATGAGAGCGAAAATTCTCATCATAATCGAATCGAATGCACATGTTCTCTTACCTGCATATAAAGGGGAAAAAACATAAGTGCTCGGCGAGAACAACTTCTCGTATGACGGGATAGAATATTGACGGAAAAGAGACGAGGACGGAGAGGGGGAACGAGAAGAGGGAACGAGAGCAAACATGAACGAAATATACGTGCATGGCCAGCCAAGATAACAAACAATAATGACAGACCAAACAACAATAATGTTAAACACAGTGGGAATGAGTCCGATCACTTCTCCGGACATAATTATGAGTGGCGTTGGCGTTGGTCCGCTCAAGTCAAAAGTGCGGAAAGACAGATTGCAATGCGGGATATACATAGAGTGGACATGGGCCACGAGGCAATGGAAAAGGAAACGGAGAGAAAAGAAAAGGCAGTGGATAGTAGGCAGTATAGACCTTCGTAATCTGTACAACTCGATTAGTCACTGCCACGACAACCCCGGTTACTAGGGAACGCTCCAGCACTCACTTTTGAAATGATGCGATGAATGCATGATTGCAATTGACAACCCCTGGTTCGGTCTGTGTGCTTCAGTTGAATATCTCCGTGACAGTGCGCCGACGCTCCCTCCTTTGCGACGGGAAAGCGATCGTTTTCGGTTGAGCGTTGCCACCGCCCCTGTTTTCGCGATCCTCAACCGCAGCTTCCAGCGACGACTGCGCAGCACGAACACCTAATGTCCGCCGACGACTATCTCTCTCGGTTTCCGAGCCCGAGAGCTGCGAACGAACCTGGCCGAAACCCGAGTTATCTTCTTCCGAACTCGTACCTGCGCGTCGTCGAGCCTCGTCACGGCTTTGTTGTTGTTGAAGAGCAGATACCGACACTCCCGACGGACGGGAAAAAGTCACGGATGATCGCACTGACTCGTGGGAATCTGTGCGTTCCAGCAGGAACGTGGAAATCTCAGGAGACGCTGATGCTGTGTGGGTTGAGATGGCTGTCGTGGGGTTGGGTGTGGATACAGCGAAGGGAGGATTGGGGTTGCGAACAGTAGATATGGAAGCCAGGGATACGTTGCGGCGGTTGCCCTTGTCAATGGTAGTGTTGGATCTTTGGAGTAGAGATTCGGATGGAAGGGTGGGGAGGGGAGGCGGGGTGGAGTACACGGCTCTTGACCTCTCTGCTTGGGGGTATCGAGATAATGGCGTTGGAGAGGGTTCATAGTCTACCGACAAGTCGAGAACGTTGGATGGCGTATTATGAAAGCCTGAACCATTCGCCGCCATATACTGTTCGCGATGCTCACGCGGAGTGAACAGTCGTCGGGAAGTAGAGACTGGGTTCGATCCATTGCGAGAGGGGGCGGAGCGATCCTGATCGCTTGCGTTGTCCCGCTCTCGTGCAGACGGAGGGCGGGAAAGGTTAAGGCTGAGGTCGCTACGAGAGGAGAGCCTGCGAGAGAGATCATTCCTACTACTGGAAGCTAAGGGTTCCCAGCTCAGTCGTGACTCGGTGCTTCGCCTATCGTCTTGATTCCGTCTCTCAAGGCCTGAATCAGACGGTGGTCTCCTAGTAGCTTCGTCATCCAGGCTCGCTGACCTCAGGTGAGAAGAATCTGACGGCCCAGCTGCCTCCTTCAATAGTTTTCCTACGCCGAGAACAAATGCGGTGAGCGAGCGGACTACGTCATCGCTCTCTCGCAAGCCCTCCCGGAAGTCAGAACTAACATCCTTCCAGATTTGTGCAGGGTGATTGGGACCGTCCGCGTTATAGTACTCGTCATCTACCTCAATAGCAATTTGTTGTTGGACAGCGTTGCTCGTCGCAGCTCTCAAGATCCTATTGAGCCTTTCCGACGAGCGTATGATTGCGTTTGAGTGTTCGGATAAATCGCGAACAACTTGGGATTGATTTGGAAGGCGAGAAAGATGCGCTTGAAACATCGAGAGTGACTCCAACATGAGACGGGTGTGTTCGGCACTCTGGGGATTATTGAGACTTGCCAACATGCCACTACCAATGGGGGTCATGCTCATGTGACGGCGGGAGAGTGTGCCATTCCGAGGAGGGTCCGTCTCGACAGGCGTCTGGGGCAAAGAATTTATGCGTGCAGTGGGCGAGTGTCGGGATTCTGGTCTATCTGAAAGATCATAGGTCGTTCTCCTGGACCGTACTGAATAAACCCCGGACCTGGAATTGTTCTCTCCGTGGAAGAAGTCCGCCATCGACGTGGCGGGCCGGGATGAGATGCCACGTCCTATGCCTTTTGTGTCCCGCTCGGCGATAAGGACAGTAGGTGCACGAGGCGGATCTGAATGCAAGTGGGGCCGAGGAGCAGGGGGACCGATAGACTCGCCGACACGTGTGTTATATCCACTGGTTCGATTCCTGTTATCAGCATCGGGTCGCGGCTGCCTCTCCTCGTCCTCCCACTCCACAGTGTGACGAGTGCTAGGCCCAATGTCACTTGAGCGTGGCCCTCGTGCAGACGCTTTCATACTACGTCCATCTGCAAAGACATCCTCGCTCGATGGTGCCCCCTGTCTCGCACTCCCTCGCATGCCGATCCCCGCTGCACGCAAGCTTTCGCCTGCGAGTCTCCCCGTTGCACCTGCGCCTGGGTTTAGTGTACTTTCTGCACTTCCTCCGCGCTGAGACTGTCTTCTTCCGGTATCAGGAGCGTTCCCTGAGAGGTCATCGGAGAGCCAACGGGTTTGGTGTCGCCGGGTTAGATCTCTTACAGTGGAAAACCGTGATGACCGAGCGCCTCGGGGAGAGTATTGGACACTGGTCATAGCATTGGCAGTTGTATGCGGCACAGTTGTAGGTGGATGATCCACCTCGTACCCATCATCATGGAAGGACCCTCGGTGGGGAGTCATAGGCTCGATCGAATTCTGGTAATGTAAGATTAGCCGACTGTGGAAGAGACTCGACCATGCCACCAACCCGTCCGTCCAAACTCCGTCGTTCTCTATCTCTAAATTCCCTTGGAAGCGGTTGTCGAGATCTTTTGTTTCCTGGGGGACTTCTCCTTGAAGTGGCTACTGCGGCCAGCGCTGTGTTGGTGACATCATGATCGTTTCTAGTGTACTGCCCGTTCTCATGACCAGATATGGCACCCGCCAGTGACACTCGTTTGCGAGGAGTGCGCGAGGGGCCTGGAGACGCCTGACGCGTTTTCCCTGGAGATGAGGGAGCAGAGATGAGTCTTGGTCGTGAATGGAAATCTGATATGGACGGCGGTGTTGATGGGCGTTCGGGGGATGATGAACGGTAGGAATTGGACCCAGAACGGGAGGGGGTTGGCGCACGTAGACTCTCTCGCTCTGTTTCTGATCCTGAGAGGGTATCATTGCGTTGAATCTGTGGTGCGGACTGGGAATGCGAATGAGATGAGAGACGAGAGGATGATGAAGTGGAAGGCGGGGCATTAGGTGAACGTGAAACGCGGGTGGGGGATGGTGTGTTGAGTCGGGAAGAAAGTTTATCTAGTGCCTACATGGTTTGAATAGCATATAGCATATAGGCACAAATGAATGCAATTTGGCGTCGAAATACCGAAACAATCGAGTGTGAAAAAACGTGGTCCCAAAGACCGCCAGGAATATACCAAAAACACGTGGAGTGGGCAAGGGCACGCAGTAAGCATAGACCCAGGAGGATGCGTAGTAGGCTCACCATGCGGTTGCGTTGAGCAAGACTCTTGACCCGCTGGAGCGCAGCGACGTTTTCGCTGGGGTTTTTGACTCCAAGCCTGAGGTCGAGCCTGGCGGTATGGTCCTCCTCACCCGCATGATCGTTTTCGTCATCTTCGTCATCGGAATTGGGTCTTGAAGTCTTGGAAATGGCAATGGACTTGTCGTACGTTTCTGCGGGCATGACTGCACTCGGAGGACCTGAGAAAGAAACTGGACGCTGTCTGAGGCTGCCTGAGTTTGCGCTGTTGTTGTCGCCAGTGGAGCCGCTGCCAGTAGAATTGGTGGCTGGGGGAGACGGTAAACCAGAAGGGGAAGCGGCGCCGGGGCTCTCCGGGGGCTCAGGGAGGTCAGGTATGTTGGCTTCCTTAGGATCCTTGGGTGCTACGGATCCTAGGAATATTGCGGACAAAGGACGCCTCGAGGAAGAAACGAGTGAGCGCGGCGGCATCAGAATGAGCGCAACAGATCATCAACCACGGCGAGCGTAAAAAAAGTTGTCGTCGTCGTCGTGGACAGCGAACAAAAGCGTTGGGACGACGACGAGCTCAACGCCGGGCAAGTAGCAGACAAGGAAAGGTTAACTATCGTGGGAATTCATTCGCGCTACAACCCCTCTCCGAGTTCCGACTCAACAAATGCACTGGTCGTCAGGTTGAGACCACTTGTTGTCTCTTTTACAGTAAAAGAGGCTCCGAAGAGTCTCACGAGTTTCCTTTGTGACTCTATCATTGGTGCCCGCATGGACCAGCCACCAGGAAGAGGCAAACGGCCAACCATAATTTGTCGGAGTCGGAAATGACACCAGCTTGCTTACATCGGCTGGTTGTCTTGTTGTGGCCCCAGCTTCGATCGAACCTGGAAAGCTTGGCTTCTTTTTTCCGACCTCTTTCAGGTGTGCATTTAGTCACTCTTGACTAAGACTGCTAACGACCAGCCCCAATCACCACGTTGTACAACCGGTGTGCAGAAGTTGGATGGATGGGTATCTTTTTGTCGTGCTTCACGATCGCTCTGACTAGATCAGCCATCTAATGGCGTGTTGCTTATAGGAAGGTTTCTGGCCGGTTCTGTTGCCTCTATCTGTCTTACATATGTTCACGGAAGACAGTTTATGGGCGCAAATATAGTCCTGACGCTATCCAGATATCTTGGTTGGACTGGCCTAAATGCTATGTCAGAATAATGTCCAGGATAATGAACTTGGCCCTACGGTCGATAATACTCAAGGTCTGCAGATATTGATGACTTTGCTCTGAAACATCTTCCGACAGGACACTTGTAGTGAAACGAGTGCGTCGGGTAACTTGCGGCTGCATCCAAGCAATCGCTCGAGCAATCTACACAAGGATTCCTTGACACTGCTTGCTACTCGCCGCCCCTCCTTGCACAGATTAGATGATCAAGGGTCGATCCCGCACTGCCCACGCTATCAATTGACTGAATTGACCCAGTGCAGTCTTCATCGTGAGCACTAACGATTTTCACGTCCATGAACCACACATTCACGACCAACCCCACTATGTATTCCTACAAGCGCATCCATTACCTGCGTCGATAGAGTTGCTACTATGACGTTACCGCATGATAATTTCGCAAGCCATTGTGGGAGCTGATGACTAGGCTCTAGCGAGACAGAAAACGATGGGCCTCTCCGAACAGATAGACTGGCAGAACACACAGGAATTGGAAACAGCATCCAAAACATATGACAAGACAAGACAAATCATGAACCGTGACGCTGACGACCTCAGTACCGGTCATCACTTCATTCCAGCCTTTCACAGACGTCCGCCCACCCAATAAACCAAGGGGGTCAATAATGGTAATTACACATAGATAGGTAAATACAATCCGCTTTGCTCTAGGTCATTATAGTTATACATCATGGATGGATGTCAATAAAGGAGGGGGAGTAGTAAGCCCAGTGAGTAGGAACGCAACGACGATTAAACCCGAGAGAGAGAGAGCGTCAGTATACACGTTCGAAAATACTTGTAGGTAGGTGAGAGTCCGGAAGCATCAGCTTGCCCATTCGTCCAAGATCCACGTGCGTGTCAAATCTATAGCACAGAAAAGAAGACCGAACACAAAAACACAACGGGTATCCAAATTATTGCCAAGGGCCTATATGACCTCTCTCCACTAATCAAAAAACAAGATTCAGTCAACGTCACCACGACAACAGAGATGAGATGTTTGTTTTCAGCGCCTCCCTCCGTATAGACGCGAAAAACTTGACAGATAGACTTACCTAGTAACGGTCGACGACGGCTGAGTCGTAATCTTGGTCGTCATAATGGCGACCAGTCCATCGATCGCGTTCGATCCGTTCACAGCGACGGACTGGTAATGATTGATGCCCACGCTGGTATTCTGGAGCAACCCAGAAACGTAGCTGACCGAAGTATGGTAGGTATATCCGCCATAGGACGTCTGACCCGAGTACGTGCTCGTATTCGTGAGCAAGGTGGTGGGAATAATGTTCGATTGCGCCGTGGCGTTCCCGATCATCCAGTCGCGTCCAAGGTCATAGCTGCAGTGCAAGTGTTCAAGTCAGCAAAGTTCGGGCGGGCTGCATACTGAAATACGGACCCGTTCACGATGATGTTGTGCTGGTCTGCAAACGAAGAGGCGATATGACGTTAAGAAGGAGGATAACGAAAGATTATTCCACGAGCCGGTATTACGCACCGGCAATTGGCATCTCGTACGAAACCGCTAAAAATATCGCACCGCTATTCGCATCGGGACCGTTCTGGACCCAGTACCGGATGTGATTGCCGCCCTCGACCGTCTCCTGGCAAGTGCCAACCTCGACATTGCCATAGTCCCATCGTATGACCGCGGTTTGATTTACTGTTTTTGGTCGGATCGCGCAAACCAATCATTGGTTCGTCGATTGGAAGTGAAAGGAATGTGCGTACCGCTTCCGTTCCCATCACCGAGGTCCGCACCTTGATTGGCACCGGAATGTTGGCCCAAGCATTCGGTCGAGAAGCCAAAGGATCTGAACAGGCCAAATTGGGTGAGTGCGGACATGGAGACGGATCACGGGGACTGACTGGAAGTAATTGATTAAGCCTCCATTGTTTACACTGCTTTGAAGGACTGCTGAATCGGAGTAGGCGGATATGATGACATTGATGGGTTCTCCGAGTCCTGGGGGGTATGTGTCCTGTACTTGCTACAGAATGGGAAAGAGTCGTCAGAGATGACTTGCCAAAACTGCAGGGTTGAAATGAGAAACGAACTGTAAGCATGCTGCCGCCACCTTCCATCGGAATGTAGTAGCCGTAATTCGTCTCACGACGCTGCGGAGGCGCCGGGGATGACGAACGCTCGGCGGAGACGAGGAGTGGCATCCACAGGGCGGCAATCATGCAGGACAACAAGGCTTGGTATCTCCGAGTCGAATATACACGAGTGTACATGGTGGTGGGGTGCGCAAAAGTCGCGGGGGTTGGTTCGTGAAGGAGTGAAAGAGCCCCGATCCCCAAGTGCTTTACAAGAGGGAAGTGAATGAGGGAAAAGGACTCCAGGAGGAAGGCACCAGACCTGTGAAAGTTCAAAACAAGATCCACTGGCATTTAGAATAGCTCGGTTTTGTGCTGGCAATTTGTTCCGTTATTATTATTCTCGCTCAGCGACGCCGCCACGCCCTGACGGACCCCTTGTTATATACTAATGCGTCGATCCTTCAAAAACGGCAGGTGATGGTAGATTAAACCATGGAGCAACAGTGTAACGAGGTAAGCGGTTGTTGTGTATGACGGTGTGTGAGTTGCCAGGTGATGACATCGTATTTATGGATTCAGCCCGTTGAAGTTTCTCAGTTGCCACCATGGCTGGCTGTCGACTCGTAGATAAGGAGCAAAATTAGCACAGCGCTCGCTGTCAAATATCCGAGTCGAGCTGGTGGCGGCGTTGAAACGTGCAGAAGGCACGTCACATGAACCTCCTGACTCGGCATTTAGTACTGACCTAGCCTTGTCGTTCCTTGGCCAGACCTCCCCATTCGGGCAACGAGAGACTGTCTTATAATCTTAGGTCTAAGGTAACGGCGCTTACCGAGGGTCCCATTCTACTTGACCCTCGCCAATACAGCCGGATTTTGGAAATCCCCTCCCCCCTTCCGTCCGCTGTAGGCAGAATGCTACAGAGGGCTGAAAGGGAGCAAGGTTGGTCGGCTTGCTTGTCTGTCAGTTTGGCAGATCTGTTTTCGGCGTCCATCACATATCATTCAAGCGCTCACGCCTTTTCCTTATGGTGAGCTAGGGTAAAATACATCAATTCAAGTTGAAAGGGTAATCGACATAGGTCCAAGGATGCCCTGGGATATACAACATCTCGTATTTAGGTGCGAGCACAATTTGATGCACTACATCGAAATTAGTACCCGCCGCTGAGCTGTTCGTCGTGGAGCTTCTTTGCTACATGCGGCTATGAGAGGCTGGTTTTCCTGCACTCGTGACGAGGACTCACCCGCTGACTTAGCCTTGGCATGGTCAATTGCGTCAAGGCCCTTGGTTTCGATCATGTGGGTTATGAACGCAGCACTTGCGCTCGCCCTGATCCACTCGTTAGCCGCTGTGCTCGACACTGGCGTGCGTGGACGCACAAGAATTCCTTCGCTCTGACATGATTGACTTCCTCTCCCTTCTTCTGCTTGTGTTCGTTCCATGCCTTCGTGGCCTGGGTGACAATCAGCCTTGCTTCTCGTCAGTAAGTTGCAGCTAGCGTACCTGCCAGGCGGCAGCTGCGGCGAGAGCATCATGGGTAAGATGGCCCTTGTGGGGTGTGTTGCAAACCTTTACGGCGAGACTCATCAATAACCAATATTTGTTACACAGATCGATCTGCTCACTTGATCGTAAGCTTCCTTGGTCATCGTAAAAAGTGTCGACTGCGAAAGGTGAGGAAATGGGAATGAAGTAGGTGTTGAGATAAAGATCAGATAGGACGAGATGTGTGTCTTTTATATCCGGAATAGGCCGTCACGACCGGAGTTCAAGGTGGGTCGCACTGGTTCTCGGCTTGTCCAGCTCATCGACATGCACTGCCCATCGCAGGTGACTTGTATAACATTACTGCGTGCAGTGCAGGATACTAGGTGGCTATGAAGAACCAACACGTTTCTCGTCTATCATGGTCTATGTTACACCTGGCCTTCGGCCTCATCCAGCCGGCATATTCCAGGACCCGACTTGTGCTGTCTATTGATTCGTAGTAGGACGTGGTTACCGGCATCTTCATCCCGCTGTCAGATTCGCATTCTGGGTGGTAAGATTCCTTGGCAGACCTCCTCAGGTCAGCCCTTGATTTGGAACTAGGATCTTCCGGTTGGTTCGACGCCTTCAATTTTCACGTGCATTGTTCTCTTGCAGCAGTATCTATTTCCATAAGTGTACAATCGATTCTTTCCTAACCGATAGCCTGAGCCCTTAATTCGAGCTTGGGGCCATTGGTTTTGAAAGTGTATCGGGTTGGCTGAAGATTGCAAATATCATATGAGAAATCTATAAGTTGGTAACACTTGTACTACCCATTATCTATCTAGTAGTACTGGTTAGGTTATATCTAACTTCATTCTGTACAGTCCTCCATATCTGTTATGATTGCAAATTGCCGGCAAACAAGCAATAGAACTTTCCTATGTAGAAATGCCCTCTATCGGTCCAACAGAGCTATCGGAGGTCGGGTTATCGGGTACTATCGGGTATATCACCGCAAACCAATATCGGCTAGGAGGGAGTTCGACTCTAACCGGGCCTATCGGACTTTTTTGTGGTCGCTGAGGGCATCGGTTTGCGTGTGACGGATATGATGACGCGGGCACGTGTATCGGTCGGGATCGGTTTGTGTTGTTATATCTTTCCCCATCAGATGCTTGTTGATCCGGGCTCCCATGAAGATTTGTGTCCGGTTTCGCAATACCTACGAGGATCTAATGATCTTGACCTTTTTAGACGTTCATGCGGTATTTTCATGATCTCATACGTATCGTGACCATGCTCCTTGGGCACTTACTGTTACACTGCATGTTTTTGTACGACTGGGTGATCTTGCTGCTTGATACGTTCTTTCACGTCGAGTCCGCGTGGTCGATGCGGCAGTGGCGGCGGCGGACTCGGTGCTTCCCGGCTCCCTTGATCACAAATTGAGTGACATCTGAGCAGCCCCATGATGGTGCATAAGTAAGCCTCCGAAACCAAATATTGTGTGGTCGATTTACGCGATGAACAATTTAGGACGCAATAGTATCTATTCTGAGGCATTACCTTCAGGTAAACATATGATGAGGTGAACAGTGATGTGTGATGGCCGTGATGCGCTTTCTTGGCTGATGATAGTCATTAGCCATCGCAAGGTTCGTATTTCTTGATGGTATAGATATACAAGTCAAGCAAAGAGGGCAATTGATCTCAGCCCCGATAATGTCCTTGTATATATACGGTCTGTTTCTAGGTATAATTTCGACGCACTACATCGAAATCAGCCGTGGTGGTGGTGTTGGTGGTGCCCGTGGTGCTCATGGTGCT
>JBBPLL010000419.1:0-25466 GCA_038089755.1 Leccinellum rugosiceps | reverse complement strand
ACGTGTCAGGCATACTCATGATTTTGAATCTGAACGTTGCAGTGGTCGATCTGGGTTTTGTGATAGTTTTATGATGAATGAGACATGTTGTAGGCGTAGTAGTCTGAGTGGCATGCCGAGACTGCGGGTGCTGAGTGCTGAGCTGTTTGTACAGACGACCGGGTCCCAGACTATCTCACGACGTTACGAAGGGGAGACCAAGTGACGGAATCAAAGGGGTCTTCAATGAACTGGGCTTCAACAATGCGTGTGCACTGGTCAACCACTTGGCACTGAACGGCGTTCAGTCCCCATCCTAGATGTAATCGAGAACCCCAATTTCGCTGTAAAGTGCGTACTTGAGCATGTCCAGACTCCATTTCGGTTGTGCCAGAAGTAGCAAGTCTAGCGCAAGGCAGTGCACGATTAGGGGAAGCGATGATCTTAGAAGTGCCTCAAGGTAGGAAGAATGGGTAGTCCAGCCGAGTACACAGGTGGAAAGGTGGACCATGCGTGCTCATCAATAATTCCGCGTAGATATCAATGGAGTTGCTGTGTTTTCTAGCGCTCCTTTCATCTTGGACCGTTTCAATATACTGGTGAGCAGATTGCCCACGAAATGAAACAAAGGGGTAGGAAGCTTGTTCTCAACATCGATGGGATCGTTTCTAGAAGCCGAGGAACGCAAGACGATCGGATGAAGAAGAGGTCGCTGAAGCATCTCGAGTTCGGTTATAAGCGGCGCGTGCGACCAGAACGAACCTCGGTGCTTCGTGCATTTTGAATAGAGGCATGCTGCAGCCTGCATTACATCGAACATGACAATGCATCATCATGGGTCCTTTCTAGTCTCCCGTGGGCAAACCCTTAAGCAGGAAGACAGTCATTCCTAACCTTCCAAGGGGTTCTTTCCATAAATCGAACAAATGCCAGTGCTCATGCGTGGATCCAGAGAAGAAAAAAAGTGGAAACGGTTCGGCCATAGCCAACGGCGGAACGTTCACTGAGACAGGCGAGTGATAGAGCTGGACCATGCTCTATACCGTAGGGCGACTACGACGACGAGGTGCAGCCTGAGGGGTAGTGACGAGACGCCGTGACGTGACCGATACATAAGTGTCCTTACGATAGCCTGCAATTCATCCTATAGTGCATTTTGAGATAATCCACCACATGGTATTGATATGCAGCCAGCAGTCTAGAATAATTATTATTTCGGAAGGATTTCAGGTCAATCCAAGCCACTGGCGACCTGAGTTGCCAAAAATCGGGCTTCGTTGTATTGTGCTTCTTCATAAGCGTACTGCGACCGAAAGGCTAAGTAAGTGAAGTCGACCAAGAATATTCCTTTTTTTCCCCTCGCTTCCGAGAGCTGTGATTACTAGAGGCTTTGATTTGGGTCACGTCCGACCGGTTCAAATTTTCGTCGAATTATGTCGATAACGAGTATAAAGTAACGTGCTCGGTGGCCATGGACCAACTTAAACTTCAACGAGGATTTAATTACCCCGATTTTAGTTAATCGGTACTCTACGTTGTGGGTGCCAACGTGGTCAGGGCGGATCATCGGCCTGCAATTGTGATCACCCAGTCCATTAATATGTCCAAATCGTCTCTTTGCTCCATGGGGAATCCGAATTCTCACTGCGCTACTATGCAGGCCTAGCGCTTGATGCCAATTTTCACGAAAACCGATATCATGTGGTGCGCCACCAACTCAATTGAATCAACTTATCTGCATGCCAGAGCCGAGCCGTGGCAAACGCGCCCGAAGTTCTGGCAGAAAGGAGTCCGCCGCCAAATTTTCAACATACACTTCGAGGGCTTGGCATATCGTTCTCCGCATAGAAAAATGAAAAATGAACCCGGCTGGGTGGGTGGTCCAGGCTAGAAGGTCGACTCGGGTGTCCCCTTGACTCGTCGGACTTGAATCGCACGAAGCCTTATGATAATGGTCAATTTTGGAATTTGATGCGACGCAATCCAAACCGTGTTCACCCGTAAGTCACGATCGCGAAGTCACCATGCAGTCTTCAGTCGGGGACTATCATGTCAACACTTGGACCCGATCGATCACCATATATTTGGCGGGCGCCGGTTGTGTGATTGATTTCGGAAACGAGCTGTCGTGCAACTTACTTACATATCTCACGACTTAGTTCCACTTACCCGAACCTTTCAAGTAACATGACCATCAAGTCCAGAGAAGATTTGAAACGGGTGCTGCATTACAGAGCCTTTCCAGTCGCACTCCACGCTCTTCGCCCTTTCAGCAGCCATTGCGCCTGGACCGTCGTCTTGTTTCACTCTGTCCACGTTCCTTGGCAAGGTCCTCACCACCCTACCGCCTCCCGTTCAACTCGCATTCGGCGATCTCAGCCTCGTGGCTCGAATCATTCCCGGCGACTATTGGTAATTGCCATTCTCCCTTTGGTTTCCCTGCGCTGTGCTCATTCATTCGTCGGGTTCTGGCGGTAAAGCGCCACAAACGACTTGCCTCCACTCGACTTGCTTCACAAGTTCCAGTGTCTTCATTAACCGAACTAGAGCCACCGTCGCGACTTGCTAGCTGTGCAAAGCATCCTCGTCGTTAAGGTATATATACCCCTGTTGTCTCTCCCTTTGGATTGACCTCGACCGTCATCGTTCCATCTGATCAGTTCTCTCTGCGTCACGACTTCTTTACTTACTGTCATGGATCTCTTCACACGCTTGAATTGCCGTTACCCTGGAACACCCAACGCTACACGACTTCATGCTTCTCACCAACTGCAGACATCTCACCAAGTGGCACCTCAACCAAACGTTGAACTGATCCATAACCGAACCATGCCCGGGACGCGTCCGGATCCTGACAGGACAATGCAGGTCCATTCTACACCCATCTTGACATCCGGTTATGGTTTGGGTCCCCAACAGACATACATCCCCGTTGGTCCACGTGGTGTGGCTCATTCTGGTCCTGCAGGCCCCCTGAGTATATATCGCATGGACGACTCTTCAAACCTGTCGGACCAATACATTCCATCATCTAGCGACAAGATTACATGTACGGATCATCGACCGCTAGACGAGATTTTTGGAAATATGCATCCTCCGTCCCAATTGTCACAAATCAAACCGGCTTCACTACATTCATCGCAGAATGGAATGCCTCGTGGCCACCCCCGAAATTCATCGGTCCTCACGTACGCTCTGCCGATTAAACCCCAGTTGGATGGGGTCTTGCAGATACCTCTGCTCGCCGTGGACAACCAGATAAAGGGAACCGGCCTCGTTGTCGACTACCGATGTTCTGATTGGGGTGTTGGTGTTCAGGTACAAGGTATGCCATGGCGTGTTGTTGAAATATCCTGACTGATACGCTTAACGCAGGAATACCAATGACCGAACTCTTGTATGGGAATGTGTCTGGCCTCGAGGATCCCCATCAGCGTGTGCTCGACGGATACGGCCTCACTCATCTAAGGTTCAATATACTCGTGCGTACTCCGTACCAGCTTGGTTTCTAATATCTTATTCTATCAACTAAAGTGGCCACATTACCCTCCGTTCGCGAAGGCGATATCCGCTTTTGGCACAGACCGTAAGCCAATAACTCGTGCTGAATTGGGTTATGAGGTGTCCCTTGCGTTTGCCGAATTTTTCTACGTACGTGGGCGTAGTACCCTGGTTTTTACGCCGCTTTAAACTAACCTGGTCTTACACGTGCTCCCCTTTGGTGTAGCAAATAACGTCACAGTCTATTTTCCCCGCACAACCCGGACCCTACACAATTTCTTCGTCATCTGCAGGGTTGCCGTCTCAGGGAATCCAATTTAACCAGCTTCATCTCATCTCAGTAAGGAACACGAGTTGTGGGGAGTGGATGGCTGAGATAAGAGCAGTTTTGATGTCTTGAGAGACCCGTGAGTCGCCATCGCTGCCATTTATCAATCTTGTTTTCGTTCTATCGTGCATTCACGAGGATACTTGTACTTGCATTGGATGATTCGTGTTCTTACACTAACCTGGCATTTTAAAATTGTTATCATATGATTGGTCCATTGACTCGCAGCGAGATGTGTGTAGTCATTGTCCTTAGCTTGCGGAACCCACCCACCCCTGACCAAACACAGGTTGTGGAGGTGTAGTTCACCTGAGAATTATACTACGCCTTGACGTTGGCCTCGACATGGTCCACATTTGCTGGCCTCGTGCTCGGGCCAAGGCTACCACCGCCACAATGATTCGAGGACCACCACTTTCTTTTTTGTGGTCCACACCACACAATAAACCTCTCGTGCTCTTCCGCACATTCAACATCAAGCTTTGACATTCTTATTGACCATCTCCACTATAGACTCGCGACCACAGACTGCGCTTTGACGATCATTCTATCGTATAAGAGGTTAAGATGCCTGACATGAATCCGCAACAATCTCAAGCCTCCAGCACAGTTTCCCCCGCAGTCTTCATCATTTCATACCATCCTTTTCAATCATGCCGGTCGATAATCTTGGTTACTGGGTTCCACCATCCACCATCCAACCTTCCGACCTCCATGTCCCTCTTCCATCGGGGGTACGAGTACCGACGGGGTACGACCAGCGCGGCCCTGTGCCGCCGCCTACGACGCCAACTCCTGGCCAACTCTTAAGCCTTTACTACAACGACCAACGGCACATGCAAGTTGAACGGCCCAACGAAGTTGCAGCGCGGGTGGCTCAAACACCCGCAGCGAGTGGGGACATCTTGGACGGAATGGGCCAGGTCATCGTCGAGTTTAGGCAGCGGACCGCCCTGCATTCTTCGACGGGTGCGTTTTCATTTCTCTTTCTTCTCTGACGCTGGGGATTGCGAATGCTGACAGAGTGGATAGCGATGCCCCTGCGGGATATTCTCATCGAAAATGCGGGTGCTTTGGAAGGCGCGAACGATCCCGTCCTCATTCAACTCCAGGGTAGGAAGCTCAAGTTCTCGATCATCGTAAGTGTGCCGTTCGTTGAATGATGATCGCCGATCGTTAGCGTGTTGAGGGGTGCTGATCGATGGGTCCTTTCTTCATTTTAGTGGGCCGGATACAAACCCGAACAATATATGATCACCGTCATCGGGCGCAACGGCGGACCACTGACACGATTCGAGCTCGCACAGCAAATCGCAGCGGCGTACGCCTCTTTCATCAGTGTGAGTCTTATGCGATTGACCCTTCTCGTTGTCATCGGGGGGCACTGTCTGTTCGAATGCTCCCGCTAACGTATCATTTCTTTGATAATAGAGGGTAGAGAAACGGGGCATATTATCCACCGATAAAGCTAGCAGATTCCCGGGCCCCATTGCGCTTCGTCAGGGATCGACGACGTCGCATGGCGTGCAACTTCTCCACTTGCATATCGCTAAGTTCTGCGGCAGAATTGGCGGAGTTTGGACTGCCGACATGGAGATCGCATCGATGTAATGACGGGCCTGCCGGCCAGGACCTGTTACATTTTTTTTTTCAAACGTCGTTGAAACCACTACACTCACTACATATCCATAACGGTCTCTCCTTTCATTTCCTGTAGCGCTATTTGTAAATTCTGTCAAAGGTTGGCGTCAGATACTTTTTATGTCATTCTCTCGTATAATAAACATGGACCCACAACTACTGACACAGAAGCATATTTCTAACCTTTCCGTCCGTTAGTGCGTGCACATCACAGCATAGTAAGTCACAGATTTTGTTTGCCCGCGGTCCAATTTACGACACTGTCTTGCGGAGTCCGGCGAGGCACCCACGAATTATGTACAAGTATAGAGCGTTAGCCGTTACGATGTAATATGAGTGCGTTAGGACTGAATAGGACTGAATACTGTGTGCGTTGTCTCAGCAAGGTTTGATTTAGGATCAGCTTTCTAATCTCCACATACTCGGCAAACATTCTGTGCCCTAATACGATGGCAATTCCCGAGCACGTTAGCTTCACGAAAGCCTTTCAAACTCACGACATGTCTGTCTCAATCAAGGTGTATACTGGTTTCAGGATCCCAGACAGGTGTCTAACCAAAAATATGGATAAGTTCGATTGAACCTTATAAAAATGACAGAGTTCGAGCGGATGGAATGTGCTACCCCGCTCTCCTCAGCCTACAGTACACCCATCATCATGTCACTGTTCAAGCTGCCCTTGTTGATCCTGTCAGCAGTGTCCTACAACATGGCCCTCCAGGCCACGACGCCTCTTACCGCGGAGGACAAAGTGATGGGGACGTCATTTCGCGAGCGGATGTGGAAGCACGCCGCCGTTCCCACTACCATGTACCTAAAGGTCCTTTTCTACCCTCACGGGCGGCCGACGTAGCACTCACCGCACTCGGTCCTACTCAGACCATACTGTGGATGGCTGCTCTCGCAGAGTCGGCAGTCATCATCAGTTCCTTGTGGGACACACCGCCCGACTCCGACTCCGATACCCGAGTCACTCTTTTTTCGGCAGTCCTGAATGCGCTCGGGCCCGCCGCTAAAACGGGCCGGCTGACCACCCCGTTCGTCACCGGCGCACTTCTCGTCATCGTAGGCGGGACCATCCGCTTGCAATGCTACCGCACGCTCGGCCCGTTCTTCACCGTGCAACAGGTCCTTCGCAAGGACCACAGACTCATAACGAGTGGGCCGTATTCGATCGTGCGACATCCGGGCTATGCCAGCTTGATGATGTGCATCGGCGGGTCGTGTCTCATGTACGCCACTCCCGGTTCGTGGTTGACCGCGTCGCGGCTGTGGAGCGTGCCGTGGGTCAAGGCTGCAATCGGGGGATGGTGTGTTATCATGGCGGCGTCGCTCGTGACACTGTTTCGTCGCGTGACGGAGGAGGATCGCTTCTTGGCGGAGCGGTTTGGGAGGGAATGGGAGATTTGGGCGAGGCGGGTGAAATACAAACTAGTGCCTTTTGTTTATTAAGGAGGAAGGTCGGATCGTGGTCGTCGCGCTCTTGGTCGGTCGTCAATCGTTGTTTGGGAACGAGTGAGGGGAAATTGAGCAGAACATTGGTGTGATACAGACCCACGCTGTCCATCGAGATAGTACATAGTCACAGATTGAGCATACGCATGATGATAATGATATCGCTAGGAGCCAGAATGCCGGAAATGCGATGCTTCAAGTCGTGCGCAAATGATGAACGTTAACCTTGACGGCACATGGGCCAATGACGGTTGACGCGGAGCGCGCAGTCATCTGGCTTCAAGCTCGTACGATACGTCATAGCAGACTGTATTGATACGTCACCCCATATACGGCCTGGATATGACCTCGTGGAAGCCATCCTAGGTTGTGGCTTGAGCCTTCCAAAACTTGGTAAGGATATAACTCGAGAATCAGAGTCACGGTCGAGATTGCGTTAACACATTGACCACGAATATATGTATTCAGCGCTGGCGGATGCACTGGCACTGTGGGCACGCGCAACCTACTGTATTGAATGATAAGCTAGATTCAAATCGTGAAATTGAGTTGTTGATACCCGACTTCATCGCGGCGGTCCCATTTGACCAGCTTGGAATAGTTTCAAACGCCGAGGGTCTACGTTACCTAATCCTCTCAACAACTTCCTACTAGTAAGGCTTTTTCATTCTCGTCGTCGTCGCCCAGCTGGACACCGTGCTCACCATACAAACAAGGAAATGAAATTGTGTACCATCAAGGCGACTATCGTCACCCAAAGAAATAATTGCACATGACTGAGATGGACCCTTGTTGGAAATCTAACTCATTAGGCATATATGTATATACGGAGCCTTATGGCAAGTTTCATTTCCTCATTTCTCGTGTCTCGTACGTAGGCATTGACGACATTGCGTTCCCAGGGGTGTGTTTCGCCTGTTTCAAACTGATCAGTGTACTTCGCGACTCGAAGAACGGCCGCTATCATATGCGTTGGGGCCAAGTCATCGACTGTCGTCGCCTGATCATTAATGCTTCCTATCCCTTCTTTTCATCATTCATCACAAACGCCACCAACAGCGTCCCGAATTGATCGATGTGTTGTACACACCCCCGGCAGTATCATCTGCCAGCGATCCTCTTCTCTGCGTGCCAGACCGATGGTTACAGGGATGGCATCAACGAGGGAAGTGATTGGATTGTATTTCCCGTGATCGGAGCAAGATTTATCCTCGTCGACGACAACAGTGCAAACAAATGGTAGTACACGGACCTGCGAGTACCTCGGCTAAGTGCAACATCGCGTTTGTATGCCTGAATTGATAGTTGTCGACAGTTTTATCACGGGTTATATGGTCTTATGAGCCTAAAACAAGTGTTCTTTGTGGTCAATGAGGTTCACTCGACGGCCCCGAAAGGTCGATGAGCGAAGTGGCAGCCAAGTCCCTTCACGAGAGCTTAATTCACAGGCTCGAAACCGCACCAAATTACCCCCTTCGTCCGTTCATGTGAATATTTGAGTGCTGTCCTAATCCTCGCTGAAAGGTGACTGACAGATTGGCAACAAACAGGTGAGGCAACTCAGTTTACCCTCCTAGTTCTACCTCAGGGTCGTGACTTCGCCACGTAGTAAGTTTCCCAACCTGTTTCTTCAAGTGGCGTAGCACTCAGTACCTCCTATTACGCCCTTCCATCATCTCGACAGGATAAATTATGCAGTATATTGCTGTTCTGTTCCGAAGTGTGTGCCTGCCGGTGTTGTCTCGCGTTTGCCTCGTCTTCATTTACAGTTAAACGCAAGAGAACTTGAGCCTAAGCGCTGCCAGTGAGCCATTGGTGCAGATGCGGGAGCCAACATAGAGGCATAATCCAGAAATCTTACACGCCCGAGTTATGCTCCGGTTTTATTTTCCAACGTCAAATTGCCTTCCTCCACCGTTGGAAACAGCGGCGGACTTAGCGTGGAAGCTCGTGCACGGTGTCGTATCCGAGATTCGACTCGTCCGTGGTCAATGCGGCAAATGTAGGTCCCACAGTCTTCGCCTGGTGCTGTCCTTGTTTGCAATTAGTATAAGAGGTTTGGACGACACGGGCTGACCATATTGTCGTAGGCCAAGCATTTGTGCTGGGATGCTAACTATGCTCGCGGATACCTGCCTCAACAAGCATCCTACTACGTTCAGCGTGCTTCTTCACTGGGCACCCGCCTCATCTCGGAAGCAACATTCATCTCCCACGACGCAGGGGGGTCCGACCATGTCCCAGGCATCTAGGTGCGTGATCGCTATGGCGGTTTTTCATTGCATCCTGCTCATTTGCATCATTTGAACTTCTTCTGGACATATAAATGTCGAACTCTCCACCGACATCTGCATACTTCATGACCGCGCTGACAAGCACCCAAAGCTGGCATATCTTCATGTGACCGAGCCTCGCGTCGCGGGGGGTCAGAATGCGGTTGGGGTCGCAGCCTGAGACCGTTCGGAGGGCAACGCCTTTTTGCGACAGATTTCGAATGGCGGTGAAGGTGGTGAGGAAAGGACAGCTGGTGGATATATCAAACGTATATCTCGTTGCATTTTCATTCTGGCTACATTGGTTCATCCGCTTGTTTGAATGACAGCCTGATCTCCCGGTGCGGCTACAGAAGAATCCGTCTCTCACGCCTTCGGACCGCTCAAGGTTCTACCAGCCGGGGAATATGGCACCTTTCGGATACAATGATTGGCCGTTTGCAGATGGAAGTGTTCGAGACATAAATGTCACGGTAAAACTTTGATGCTAGCATTTCCACGGGACAACATACGTTCTATAGATCTACTTGAACGTATGTATGCATGAAGGAATCTGCGATGACTGGCTTGCATCTTAGTCACGACGTTTGATTGAGTGTGGTATACATTAATGGCAGCATTAGATGTGTGGAGTCACGGTCTCGACACTGCGGAACAAAACATTCCAGTTCAGGGCATAGTACTCTCGGGTCACAATAGTACATACCAACTGGCGCGGAGACCTCAGTGGATGTTTGGATATGATTTGGGTGCAGTCGGTTGCCCCTACTCAAATGCCATACCCGGGTTACAGAATGGTCGTACTTGCTAGTGAGCGCGCACACGAAGATAATAAAGAGTATCGAGAAGCAGTCCAAAACGAGAAATTTCGAAATGACAGCACAGATATCTTGAGCCTCGGTGTAGGCCCATGACGAAGTAAGAGGAAGGAAAGAAGGCTCAATAGTAACCTTTATAATGAAGCGCGAAATGATCAGAGAGGCACTTTGCTGCATAAATGAGGTATGAGTCCCCCGGAGATCAGACCGGGACGCAAGTTACATAAACACTTGGGACACACTAGTAGACAACGGGGGATGAGTACATACTAATCTATAGTATATACTACATACTGTTAGTGGCCAGAGGGTACACTATGTCATGAATACGACCTCTGATTCGGACAGCCTGAGAGTTATGATGTTCTCCTTTGCAGCGGTACAAACATCGAATTCGCTATCATGCCCAAATCCCTCCGAGTCTCTTCCCACCGTCCGTAAATATGATCGGCGAACGGCTACCCCCGCGGCCAGATAGAGCTGCTAAGCCAAACCATGTGTCAATCCCATCATCATGCCCTCTTCCACCGTAAGTACGGCGCGCATACATCTCGCGTATAACCAAGATGAATCGCGGGGTGAGCGTGGATATAGGAACATATCCCACAAGGAGCAAAGGCACGATTTCTCCAGTCCCCATCGGTAAGATATTGGAGTCACATAAAACGATGAAGAGGTTCCACATCAGGATGCTGCAACGGAACATACACAATGATTAGCCCCATATCCATATTACAGCACTAGAGTGGAAAAAGAGGACAAACAGCACGTACGCAAAAAAGTAAGCCATGCCTTGCATGATCAACAGTTTGATAAGTGGACCGAGTCGCCACTGTTCCGTAGCTCTGTACATCTCAACCGAGCGGATCTTAACCTGGATGATCACTAGCGTGCACATTACTCCTGCATGCACGAGTTGCGAGATAATACTCGCTCTGTACAGGCCATCAGATTTATACCAGCTGCCAGATTCGCCCAGCGAACAGAACGAGAGATCCATGATATGATTGACAGTCACTGTGAAAGGTCACATCAGTGCGGTACATCACTTATCAACACTAGCCTCTACATACCTACCAAACTCTTTGGATTGCTATAGAAAATGCTTGAAATAGTCGACGCAATGGTTTCCACGAGAAAGGAAGTGAGGAGTATACCGAGGATGACCTTTGATCGATTGTACATTGCCCACAGGCGTAGGATCATCACAACTATAATCAGCTTGATGCGTCACCGCTTTGTTGTCCAGGCGAACGACGTTAATACTCACGATCGGCGGCGCACATATACACAAAAAATGACCATTGACTGATGATCGCGAGCACCCCGCCTGGGATTATCTCTCAATCTAGCATACATGCGAAACGACGGGAGGGAACGCTTACAGCTGTTCAATGGCACAATGATTGAACAAAGTTTCAGACAAAGTGCAAATGACAAACAATACCAGAGACTCACAGCTGCAGGTCATTAAAAATCATAACTACGAGTCAGTGGTCGGTGAGGGAGGAAAAGAGGAAAATCTCACCTTTGCAGAACCGGGTAGAAAGGAGGACCCCACTTCAAATGTATAAGTCAGTCTATCCCGACGCAACCTCTGAGACTGAGAGTCCTGGACATACAGAAGGAATCGATCCTGATAAACCAAGGGAGAATTAGTATTGAATAGATGACACAAGACGATCTGGAACGCACACAAAGCTACATATTCCGACATATCGAATCTATTAAGCACACGGTGACAATGATTTAGCATTGCAGTATGCCGGTAACATCACAGCGGGGGTTCAAACGCACGATAACAAAAAGTGTGGACACCGGGGTCCAACGTTTGTTCTGTGGTCACACGGTCTCATGTTAGAAATACATTACCATTTTGAAAGAAAGAAAGTTATTTACGAACCCAGATCTGTTCTATCTGCACAAGTCATCAGCACGAGTGAGGTTTGTGCATGATTTTTGAATAAAAAAGAGAATACCTCGCTCGAAAATGTGAGAACTAGAAACGTTGAAGTCAGGACAAATGTTAAATATGTGCGAGAGGGAATTACTGTAATCGTATATGATGACAGTAATGATCACAACTGCAACTTCTCTTCAGAGACCTGGTGTGTGTGCTCAAATAAGAGTGGGCGTACGGGCAGGATAATTGTTGAGTTGAATTTCCTCCAAGCTGGTTTGCAGAGCAGAATCCATTGGACGTACTGGGAGAGAATAGTATGTGGGAGCCTTGGGCTGATGACAACTACTGCCAGTAGGTTCCTGCTTTTACGATTATAAAGTTGGGCTGATGATCACTAAGCGCCGAGCTTTCATATCACCTATACGTATACTCAGGCTAGCACTTGACTTGGCTTGATTGTGGCTGCGGCGGAAGTGACAGATCTGAGCCCCACCGTGGCAGCGCATGGCCATCCTCTTACGTACGTAGCATCCTCAAAAAGTCTTGTCAACGTATCTATCTTCCTTGCTAGCAAGGTATGTACCCCGTTCCTCCGCTTCAGCTTCAGGATCAGTCTCTCACAGCCTAAGAGTCCATTTCTAATGGCCACACCAGGAAACCCGACTTTGAACTTATCCAGAGGGAACACAAGGTTTCCATTCATATCACGCAGAGCGCCTTTCCAAAGCTAAGCACTGAGTGATCAATTTCACATAGGTGGCCGCAATCACTTGTCGGGCTTCTCTTAACGTTATCAAGCAACATTGATCACACAGCCAACGTAGAGGCATAATTCGGAAAATTTACACGCCCGGACCTGAGTTATGTTCCGGTTTTATTTTCCAGCGTCAAGTTGCCTTCCTCCATCGTTGGAAACACGGCGGACTTAGCGTGGAGGATCGCGCACGGTGTCGTATCTGAGATTCGACTTGTCCGTGGTCAGTGCGGCAAATGTAGGTCCCACAGTCTTCGCCTGGTGCTGTCCTTGTTTGTAATTAGTATAAGAGGTTTGAGCGACGCAGGCTGACCATACTGCCGTAGGCCAAGCATTTGTGCTGGGATCCTAACCATGCTCGCGGATATCTGTCTCAACAAGCACCCTACTACGTTCAGCGTGCTTCTTCACCGAGTACCCTCCTCTCTGAAGCGACATTCATCTCCCACGACGCAGGGGGGTCCGACCATGTCCCAGGTATCCACACAGACTCGCAAATCGAGGCTTGGAAAATAGTACCTACCGGATCTTCGGGTCCTTTCATACTGTATTCATGTGATCACAACCGGGTGCTGCATCTTCATGCAGGTACGGGCGCTGGGTCGCACCGCAGAGATAAATGTTCTTGAGAAGTAGGATCCACCTTTTCCATATATCTCCGCATCGCCCTTCGTGTTGGCAGATCGATCCAGGGCCCCTCGTGAATTGAGTAAGAGATCGAAGGCTACGTTGTCACGTACGTGAAAGCGGCGAGAAATGCTGTACACTGCGCGGGATTCGACGGCTGGAAATACACGGTGCACACGGTTACTTGCCGGACCAGTTCCTCCAAACGATGTCGAACGCACGCACGCACGGACGGGGTGGGACGAAGAAGGCCGAACGAGGTTCCCCTTCCTAGGTGCGTGACCGTCATGGCGGTTTTCCACTGCGTCCTGCTCGGTTGCACCATTTTCACTTCTTCTAGGCGTGGAAATGTCGAACCCTCGACCGACATCTGCATACCTCACGACAGCAAGCACCCAACATTGGCCTATTACTATGTGATCGAGCCTCGCATTGCGGGGGATACAGTCGCGGACGCAGGCAGTTCTGAGGGCAACAACTTTTTCCGACAGATATATATGGAATGGCGGTGAAGGTGGTGAGGAAACTTGAAGGATATTGATTTCAGCCAGTGGATATAAACAGCATAATGGGGCGTGAGTTTTCCGGAGATCAGGGGACGCAGACTCCGGACAACCCGAAAGACAGACAACGGGGAGCGAGCACATACTACTAATTCGTGAATATGATCTCTGATTCTGACAGAGTTACTCTGTTCTCCTTCGCATCAGTAAAAGTATCTTCGATATCATGCTCAAGTCCCCCTCTTTCCCTACCGTCCGTAAATATGATCGGCGAACGGCTCCTCACCTGGCTAGATATAGCCGGTAAGCCAAACCACGTGTCAATGCCATCATCATGCCTTCTTCCGCCGTAGATACCGCGCGCATACATTTCCCGCATATTCAAGACGAATCGCGGGGTGAGCGTGGATATAGGAACATATCCCACAATGAGCAGAGGCACGATTTCTCCAGTCCCCATCGGTAAAATATTGAAGTCAGATAAAACGATGAAGAGGTTCCACATCAGGATGCTGCGACCACACACAATGGTTAGCCCCATATCCACATTACAGCGCTAGAGTGGACATAAAGGACCAACAGCACGTACGCAAAAAAGTAAGCCATGCCTTGCATGATCAGCAGTTTGATAAGTGGTCCGAGTTGCCATCGTTTCGCAGTTCTGTACATCTCAACCGAGCGGATTTGAAACTGGATGATCACTAGCGTGCACATGACTCCTGCGTGCACGAGTTGCGAGAGAATACTTGCTTTGTACAGGTCGTCAGATTTATACCAGGTACCACCCATCGAGCAGAACGAGAGATCCATGATCTGATTGACAATCACTGCGAAAGGTCACGTCAGTGCGGTACATTACTTGTCAACACTAGCCTCTACATACCTACCAAACTCTTTGGATTGCTATAGAAAATGCTTGAAATAGTCGACACAATCATTTCCACGAGAAAGGAAGTGAAGAGTATGCCGAGGATGATCTTTGATCGATTGTACATCACCCATAGGCGTAGGATCATCACGACTGTAATCAGTGTGATGCATCACCGCCTTGTTGTCCGGATGAATGACGTTAATACTCACGATCGGCGGCGCACAGATACACAAGATATGACCATTGATTGACGATCGCCAGCACCCCACCTTGGAATTATCTCTCAACCTAGCATACACGCGAAACTACAGGAGGGAACACTTACAACTGTTCAATGGCACAATGATCGAACAGAAATTCAGACGAAGTGCAAGTGACAACACCGCAGACTCACAGCTGCAGGTTATTAAAAACCATAAATACGAGTTAGTGGTCGGTGAGGGAGGAAAAAAGGAAAATCACACTTTTGCAGAACCAGGTAGGAAGGAGGACCCCACTGCAAATGTGTGAGTCAGTTTATCCCAACACAACCTTGAAGACTTTGAGAGTCCTGGACATACATAAGCAACCAGTCCTGATGAACCAAGGGAGGATCAGCATTGGATAGATGGCACGAGATGATCCGGAACGCACACAAAGCCAAAGATTCCAACATATCGAATCTGTTAAGCACACGGCGACGATAATTCAGCATTGCAATATGCCGGTAACATCACAGCGGAGGTTCAAACGCACGATGACAAAAAGTGTGGACACCGGGGTCCAACGTTTGTTCTATGGTCAGTCTCACGTTAGAACCATTACAATTTTGAAAGAAAAAAAAGAATGTTGTTTACGAACCCAGATATATTCTATCTGCCCAAGTCATCGGCACGAGTAAGGTTTGTGCATAATTTTTGAATAAAAATGAGACACAATACCTCGCTCGAAAATGTGAGGACTAGAAACATTAAAGTCAGGACAGATGTTGAATTTGTACGAGAAGGAATTACTGTAATCGTATATGATGGCAGTAATAATCACAACTGCAAGTCCTCTTCAGAGACATGGTGTGTGTGCTCAAATAAGAGTGGGCGCACGGGCAGGATAATTGTTGAGTTGAATTTCCTCCAAGCTGGTTTGCAGAGCAGAATCCATTGCACGTGCTGGGAGAGGATAATATGTGGGAGCCTGGGGCTGATGACAACTACTGCTAGTAGGTTCCTGCTTTACGATTATAAAGTTGGGCTGATGAGCACTAATCGCTGAGCTTTCACATCACCTATACATATACTCAGGCGAGCACTTAACTTGGCTTGATTGTGGCTGGAGAAGTGACAGATCTGAGCCCCACCGTGGCAGAACATGGCCATCTCTTACGTACGTTTTTAGGTCATGTCAACTTATCTATCTTCCTCAGGCTGCTAGTAAGGTATGCTAGATACCCCCCTCGGCTTAAGAATCAATCTCTCACAGAATCCATTTCTAATGGCCACACCAGGAAAACTAGCTACCCAGAGTGAACACAAGGTTTCCATTCATGTCGCACAACATGTTCGAATACCTCACCAAAGCTAAGCACTGAGTGATCAATATCACACAGGTTGCCGCAATCACTGTTGGGCTTCTCTTGACGTTATCAACCATCAATAATCACACGGCCAAGACGTATCTGGGAAATGGAATATTGTGTGGGGCTTCGCCCGGTACTTGACTCCTTGCCGTAGAACCTCAGACCAGTACCGATCTCCCGTTTCCGTGGCAGGACTTGCAATTTCAAGTTGCATACCGAAATTATACTTCGTTAGTGTCGCATGTGAGACGCTCGTACAAGTCCATACTCCAAGCGGGAAACAAAATGTTCGCCGTGAGGTTCTTTTTTGTTTGATTTCAGGGATGATAAGAAGGGTTGCACCACCAGTTCCAGAAGAAGTCGACCAGAAAAAGCTTCATAGATGAAGAGCTGGTGTCGTCCCGATGAGGCATATGTGGAAAAGGCCAAAAAATGGCCAGCATGGGGGTCGAACCCAGGACCTTCGCGTTATTAGCACGACGCTCTAACCAACTGAGCTAGCCGGCCATGGAAGACTTGCTTTCTAATGTCAATACGAACCTAGAGCCAGAAAGCTGACTTGGATGAAACGTTGAACTCTCACAAACCACCAGAGTATAGCTTCCCGAAGTAGGCGGTTCGCGTGAGAGTACAGTAATAAAAACGTGCAAGTCGGCTTATCTGGGTCGACATACATTTCCAGGGCCAAGATTAGGCGCATCAGTGATTAGATGTGACTCGAGGAAGATGGCACACTGGCACGCGACCGCCATCTAGAAGCAACCAGAGTAAACAGTTGTCGCCTCACATATGCCGGAAACACCCGATGCTCTTGAAGTTCGGGGTGGATGGGAATAGGGAAAAAAGCTGGCCCGGTGAGAGAACAATCGCTGACTCAGCAGTTGCTTTCGAATAATCAGATATGCGTGTTCCGAGTCGGAGCTGTTTGAAAGTCTGACTCGCCATCCACACCAAATCCTATTCTTTCTCCAGCCAGTGACCACCATCGTCACACATTTCAGGGCGTTCTATATCTCATTCTAGACTTGACCTAACCATAGCCCAAGCGCCTTACGCCATGTCCAGCGCCAACTTTCACGATATCACCTCTCCCAGTCAATTCAAGGATATCTTGTCTGTCGATCTGAACCGGGTCTCTCTAATTAATTTCTGGGCTCCATGGGCAGAACCATGCAAGCAGATGAATGAATTCGTTACTGGGCTCGCCAAAAAGCATCCCGAACTGTTGGTCTTGCAGGTAAGGACGCGTTATCCCGGATCACCTCTGAACTTTGGCCGACTGACTTGATCAATCCCCTGGCCGTTCTTTCCGTGACCGGAATAGGTCGAGGCGGAACAACAGGAGGAAATTTCAGACTCATTCGATATTCAGTCTGTGCCCTTGATCATCCTTCTCCAGGTAGGCCCTGAATCGCCCAGCTGCTTGACGTCAGCGGTTTGCTCAAGCAAGATTTCAGGGCCACACTCTTCTCGGTCGGATCAGTGGAGCGGATGCTGCGGGTGTGACCGAGTTGGTCCACCAACATCTCCGAGTCGGCAAGGTTGCACAACCCAATGATCGCGCAGCTGAGAAGGCCAGCGAGTCAGAGGAAGAGCTTGGTGCGCGCATGCGCCGTATCATGCAGCAAAGCCCTGTTGTCCTATTCATGAAGGGGGAGCCCGACAGCCCTCGTTGCGGCTTCTCGCGGAAGGCAGTTAACCTCTTGCGAGAGCAAAACGTGGCGTTTACACACTTTGACATACTCGGAGACGAAGCGGTTAGACAAGGTGATGTGACATCCTCTTTGTCTGTAATTACGTCTGCTAATTCCATGATCATGTGATAGGTCTGAAGACATTGAACGACTGGCCAACTTACCCACAGTTCATTGTCAACGGTGAGTTTGTCGGGGGACTGGACGTGGTTACCGAGATGGTGTCTAACAAGGAGTTTGCGGATGTATTTGCCACGGCTTGAGGGGAACGAGGCACTTTCACGATGGCCCATTGTGCCATCTGATCGAATGTGAAATCTAAATTAGAAAGGAAGCGCTCTTATGGCATTGCGTCGACTCAATGTTGAGCACTGAGGAGCCGGTGGAATGAAGATTGACATCATTTTTATGTTCTGTGACATGCTTTACACACGTGTCGGGAATGGTGGTACGGTACTAAGGATCATATGACGGCAATCCCCTTGATTCAAGCGTTGGCAGTGATCGTACGTCAGAGCTCATAAATTAGAATCATGATATATACAATAGATCCAGTAGCTAGCTGTGTTTATGGCGCAGGAAACTGAGCAACGAAATGGAGTTGACAAGCTTGGGTGATGATATCTATCCGATTGTTGGTTATAGAACCCTCATAAGTCGTGCTGTTGGTAGAGACCGCAGTGGAAGCCTGACTGAACCAGGGATCCACTGCCGTCATGACACATGGGTTGATTCCGTCTGAGGATACGTCACATAGCAAGTACATATCCCAAGTTGGATGATTGTTATCGGATGCTCCACAAGATTAGCTCCGTATATTTACCAGTACACCGTCGACTGTACGTGCGAAATCCAGGGTCCACGCGCGTGACGTCACGCGATACAGCCCATGTACAAACAAGTCCAAACTAGGACTACCTGCGTTTCCCGCCACTGGTCCTCACTCTTCTTCTTGTTCACGCGGAAGGGTCATTTATATATTCATGATGACGGTCCGTTTCCAGATCGTCGACCTTTCCTTCCTTTTTCCCTCATGTCAAGCCAAGACCCAGCCTGTGTATTACTCCTCATAGACGTCCAAGTTGGCCTGCTGAGAGACCCCACGGCCGGCGGCGTGCCTGCAGCACACACCGTCCGTCAAAACATCGAGCGCGTCCTTCAAAAGGCGCGCTCCGAAAAAATCCCACCTCGCATCATTCACGTTCGCAACAACGGCGAGGCCAGCGAGCCAGACGAGCCGAACACGCCCGGCTGGCAGCTGGCCTTCTCCCCGCTCCCCCACGAGTATGTCGTCGACAAGAAGAAGAACAACGCGTTCGCAGGCACGCGGCTTGGCGAACTCATACCGACGAACTCCCAGGTTATCGTCGTTGGCATGCAGAGCGACTATTGTGTCCGTGCAACGTGCAGCGCTGCACTCGATAGAGGGAACGTGGTGATCATGATAAAGGGTGCTCATGCCACTCTCGATTGCCAGGAGATTTGGAACGGTGGAGGCATCACCCCGGCTCATGTGATCGAGGCTGAGATCGAAGCCGAGCTGGAGGAGGCTGGCGTGATCACCTTAGACCTGAAGGACCTCCCTGATCTCTTCGCCGATCGCTAGCTTGTCAGCCACACCAAGGTTTAATCGGTGCTTGAGTGTTCACGTACGATTTCTTGAAGGTAGCACATGTATTTATGGTGAGCATAACTGTACGATGGAGCGTTCGGGCTATTCAGATCATGCTGACGGCGCAATACAGGATCGGATCAAAACTCACCACATAGAAACCACTACTTGCCTCGGAAGATCTCATATGTTTGAGTTATGTAGTTTTGCTTTTGCTTATACTTCTACATGGATGGTGGTTTGTTATTTATCGCCTCTGTAAATGTAGCACCCATGGTTTGTTTGCTTCTAAAGCCTTTGGTAAACAACGTCCAGTCACGTGAGTTGATGTGACAGTCACACCAACGCGCGTCTCCCTCATGATTAACCAAAAAGATGCTGTGGACCCCTACAAGTCAATCACTGATGGCAATGTCTGTATTGAGCTCTTATACGTAGTACAGAAAGCTCAACGTTCGACAGAACCAGCGTCTGAAATTGACCACGGACGCGCCCTTCACACCCACATATGTCCAGCAGACATTGACGCTTTCCTCTGACCCCGCTGGGACATACGAGAGTCGTGTCAAGGGCCGCCACGTACTCCTCGAAAACCCCGTGAGGGAGAACAGAGCCAAGAAAGAGAGAGCGGCGAAACAAGCTCACAAGCAGGCCGAAAAAGAGCAAAAGAAACTCAGACCGTTGGGCAGGAATGCGGCAGAGTCAAAGGGGCTATGGAAGTTGGAGAAAGGTGCGACCAGGTACGTGCTATCATGCCTCCCTATCCATATCCGTGTATCCTCTCCTCTTGTTGGTTGCTAATGCGAGCATTTGCCACTGCATCGTTGCATCGCTGCGTGATTGGATGTTTAGATTCGAGTTATTCATACCGTTGCATCATCTTTGGATGGGGTACATGTCGGAGCTGTTGGGACTTGGTAGTCCTGGTACTGATGCATCTACTTCTACCTCGTCGTCTTCACATCATCGGGGCAAGATGCCGAGCGCCTCGTCCATGCATGCCAAGCTGGTGAAGGCCGATTTCAACGGGTCGTTGCTCACGGGTGAGTGCGAACGGGTTCGACATCCCTGTCTGTCCTGTCGATGTGCTAAAATCCCAAACAGTCCGCCAAAGCCGGAACCCGTGTCTCGTCGGCATATCTGGAATTGTCATCCACGAAACGGAGAACGCGTTCAAGATGATCACACGGAAGAACCAGTTGAAGCGTAGGGACTCTTATCCCCTCGTTCATTCCCCCGATCTTCTCTGACAAAAGATCTTGTTGTTTCGTCGTTGTTTCCCTCCCTTCTCACAGTCGTCCCGAAACGAAATTCGGTCTTTGCGCTCGCCGTACCGCTCTACTCCACGCTCTCTGCGTCCGATGTAGAATGTGATCCCACGCAGATGTCCCTCCAATCACAAGAAGCACGAGAGTTGGGTCAAGAACAACCCTCGCAAAAGATATCATGGACAGTACTCGACAGGCTTTTCATCGAGTTCAAGTTGTACGGAAACCAATTTTGTTTTCGTTCTGCAGATCGGTCGAACAGGAAATTTAAAGCAAAAGAGTCGGCCGAGCTATAATGGTTTTAGGAGGTCGAAGGGGCAGGGCCGTAGAGATGCGGTGTGTCAGGATGTTGAGATGCGTTCTTCCTGGCATGGAATACAGTGCTAGCTCGACTCCTTGTACACATAGCAGCGGACACGGTGCGCGTACCGAGCGGGGTCGTCGACTCTAGAACGATTTCGTAAGTTAGACTAACCGACAAGTAGATGTAGAAACCATCCATTGAAATATTTACGTCCTATCGAGTTAGGGATTAGCGTCTCCGCGTGCCGCATACGCAACAGTGGTAAGTGTTATAGATCATATACGAACAAACATACATATAGAATATCACAGTTTGAAACCACCAGCGAGACCCATCACATTCTCTGGGTCTACCGCCGCTTTGATCTCTCGCAACCTAGGGAGGTTTGCACCATACAAGTTCACCAGCGGCGTGTCGTAGATAGCATAGTTGGCATAGACGACTTCGGGAGCGTCGCTCGGATCATCTCCTTGCAACGTCCGCGTGCTCGTCCGTATCGCATCCTGAATCACTCCATCGAGTTCCGGCAACAACCATGCATAGTAGATGTTGAGTGGGAGAAGACCTCGCGCACGGTCAGGCGGGTATGCCGATGGAGTCGAATTATGGGTGTAGATCGTGGGGAGAAATGGTTCCACGTCATAAGAAACAAAAAACACTGAATAATCCAGGAGTTTTTGGCCCCAAAACTGGAGTGAAATAGTCAGCGATTCATATCAAAACCGAAATCTCCCGCTTACAGTAGTCTCGTTGGCGATCGACTGAAGTAAGGAGAGCGGATACTTCGTGACTGAAATCGAATTGAAGATTGCTCTATTTTAATGCTGTCGGAGCAGTCTCGCAATTTGGATGAGATACGTTCTTACCGTGCACCATAAGTCGCATTCCCGGGTACAGATTGTACAAAGGCAGAAAAGGAGCGTGTCTCAACATCCTGAGTAATCGACGGGATCGCCATGAATTCGTCAAAGATTCCAGCAGGCGGCGTTGGTGCATCATAGAATAGGATCTGGAAGACGCCCGGCTGTATCAATGCAAGAGTCTGTTAAATCGTGCTTCTGACAACACAATGCACAAAGTACCTACCTGTACGAAGAGGTAATTGTATGTGGTGAGTATCGCAGCCTTTGGATCCGTATTATTTGCTGCAAAATTGGCTGTCGCCACGTTCACCTGGTCTAGAACACTCGCGCCATAAGTAATCAGACCACCCTTTCCATCTGCGTTATTATTCTAGCTTGTATAAAAAAGGGATACATACGCACCCAAACTTGCGTCTGCGGAAATGTCTTCAATGTAAATCTAGTCACGATACCCTGAACCAACGATTAGCAGAGATTCGTCCGCAGATTTTTTTAACGCACGAAATTATTCATGCCGCCCTACAGAGAGACTATCAGTTCACGACACGCTAGCTTAGTGGGGAAAAAAAACACGCACTTTCAGTGCAAAGAACAGATCAGGACTCGACGTCTCGGTGACATTGAGGGCCGTCCCGTTGGGCAGGACTAACTCATAAGATTGCACGGTGTCAATGGTCAAACCAAACTGGTTCGTAAGCCAAGAGTAACCTGCTCGCGACGTTAAAATCACCTCAAGTCGTCCAAGCACAGGAACATACCTCCACCGAGTGTCAATCCTGCGACACCCACACCGGGTACTCGTCCACCGACAACATTCACCCCATGTGGTTCAAGAGCCGCGTAAACGGTATCCCAGATCAGACCTGCTCCTATAGTGGCCGTTTGTGCCGTAGGGTCGTAAACAACGTCAGAGAATCTGGACATCGATATCTGTACTCCTTCTGTTGAAGAGAACGTTGGATTGGCGGTGTGACCACCACCCTTGATCTGTATGAATATGTTAAAATGTGGTCACATTGCAAAGATTTCAACAGTACCGACCGCAAAGGGTGTTCGTGTTCGGCCGAGAATTTGCAACTATACCCATCAATCTTGATGGAGATTTGAAGACGAGTTTAATAGGATGTGCTTACCGCAGCTCCTATGTCTTCGGGTATACCGGGTTCAAATGAGCATGCGGCGTTCTGCGTACTTGATGATGCCCAGTGATTGATATCCTCTTGGTAACTCGTCGACCCTGAAACAAAAATCGCGTCACATGAAAGTAAGCTCAAGCACGAAGAGAAAACATGTTACGACAAACCAAAATCAAAAACCTCTGATGCTGCCGAGATGGAGGTGGCGATTTCCCCGCATGTATCATTCAATAAAATGCTGGATGATAAGAGTATTCTTTGTGTATCGTCAATGTCGATGGATCCAATGGCATTGCCCACCAAGCTTGCCATCACGAATAAATGGAGGATACCATGAATCATGCTGAATATCGGGGGGGATGTCGGACCTTCTCACTAGGCTCGTGAGGGTTTATATGCCGTCCCCTGTGAAACGCTATCAGTATATGGTTTAGCTGGTATGGAGAATTCAACGCCACCTGACATGATGGCTTGAATTCGCATCTCTCACCAAGTCCAAAATCGTAAAACGACATGAATCTGAGCGAACGAAGCCGAATAAGCATGTGCATTGGCCAAGGACAAGGTATAGATGGTCCACTAGAGTTGGTCCCCTTCGTCAGAGCGAGAATACACCTGCAGGGTAGGCTTGGTTTACACATCAAATATCATGCATAGCTGGAGATATGTTTGGCCTAGCCTGTGAAGCTTCATCAGCCGGGTTCCGGAAGACGTTGTGTAGGACCCTCGGTGTAATTTTGGTCCCCGTTGGACTAAGCCAGATACGGGTGTTGGCGGCTGGTGTGGTGAACTGCCCACGATGTACACATGCTATTCAAAAGATCGAGGTCCTCCGGAGCGAACGAGGGCCGAAAACCCATGCGAAGGTACAGGTCACCGGGTCCGGGGTCCCCTCAGACCGTGGATTGTGGAAACCCAGCCAAACACAACACTCTGTGTAGAAACACACTGGAACACTGTCAGGAGGGTAAGCTGAAACTGTGATTCCAGCTGATCGAGAGTGGCGGAAATCCTGTGCTATTGCAGAGAACGCCCGGATCAGAACATCTGGTGGCAAACCTTGATGCCGTATGGAGGTAACACCAAAGGAGACCTACAAAACAATAAACAAGATACCTGAATATGTTCCAGCGCCAGCTGTTGTTGCTGGGGCTGCGGGGAGCTGTACAAAATTCAAAGACCGCAAACCTTTCAAAGAAACAAGAAAACATTGGTAAGACTTCCAGGACACCACAATCACTGGTACCATAACATGCACATACAAAGAGCAGAAGACGTGGTGAAGTCAAAGGAGAGATGCATGTCGCGCCTCCATATCGTTCCGTCTGTCCTCTCATTTTGTTGGTCGTTGTATCACTGCGTGATCGGATGTTACAATCGGGTTAGATTCGAGCTATTCATACCGTTGCATCGTCTTTGGATGAGGTACATTTGGACTTGTTGGGACCTCCTGATGTCGATGGACTTACTCTACTTCGTCGTCGTCACATCATCGGGGCAAGATGCCGAGCGCCTCGTCCATGCGTGCCAAACTGGTAAAGGCTGATCTCAATGGATCGTTGCTCACGGCCAAGTGCGAACGGGTCAACGTCCACCCCTCTGTCCCCTACTGTGTCCTGCCGATGTCCTGAAACCCAAAAAAGTCCGCCAGAGTCGGAACCCGTATCTCGTCGGCATGTCTGGAATATCTATTCACGAGACGGATAACGCATTCAAGAATCAAGATGATCATGCGGAAGAACCAGCTGAAACGTACGGACTTTTATCCCTGGTTCATTCCCCAAATCTTCTCTGACGAAGAACATCGTTTTTTCGTCGTTGTTTCTCTCCCTTCTCAGTCGTCCCGAAATTCGTTTCGGTTTTTGCGCTCGCTGTACGTACTCCACGCTTTCTGTATCCGTCGCAGAATGTGATCCCACGCAGATGTCGCTCTAGTTAGTCACAAGAGCGAGAGTTAGGTCAAGAACACTTACAAAACACGTCATGGACGGTCGTCGGCTTCATCGAGTTCAACTTGTACAGAAACCAGTTTTGTTTCCGTTCCGCGGATCTGTCGAACAGGGAATTCAAAGCAAACAGTCAGTCGAACTATAATGGTTTTGGGAGGTCAAAGGGGCAGGCCAGGGAGATGTAGTATATGTCTCAGACTCGGAAGCGGGGCCGTTGACTCCAGAGTGATTTCATCGAGTCAATTATCAACGAGCATCATGATGAGAACTACAGTCAACTCCCTCATAACCGATACCTAACCGAATCCATTTCTGACACTCTAGAGGCTGCACCATCAATCCAACGGGGTATGCTGTATAAGGAAAAAGTGTAGCTAAGATGTCTTACTATAATCTGTTCACCAAATGTTTTCAGACATTTTTTGTAGTTTACAT
>JBBPLL010000418.1:0-25474 GCA_038089755.1 Leccinellum rugosiceps | reverse complement strand
TCGGGGAGATCGCATTCGTCTTGTGCCCGTCTGTGTCATCTGATGGACTAGAGTCCGATTATGGTGATTCGTCGTAAAAGCGAAGACGCCCCGTTGCGGTGGTGGTGATACCTTTCGAGCCAGTACTAGCAAGGGAGGAAACTGTCTCTGAGCTCGGCACCTCCCTGTCATGCTTTCCTCCCGATCCAGACGACCCGGACTGGGAGGACGAGGACTTTGAACCTTGAGCGAGGTGATTCTTGCCAACATCCAACCCCGACCCGCACCTGCCTCCATCTCCATGCCCCCCACCAGGATTCTCCGACCCGGACAACGCCGTCTGTGATACCATACTCTGTCCCATCCAGCTCTCCAACAACTAGCCATCCCATCCCAACCACCCCCGGCACACCACACACCCCGTCGATCGAAGACGACCTCAACCGATCGACAATCGCCCTCGTCCTAGACGTCCTCTTTCGCTTCGCCCTCGTCGCCGTCAAGAATGCAGACAACCGTGACGTCGTTGGGTTACTGAGGGTTGGAGCAGGGCGTGGACATCGGCGAAGAATACGAGGCAGGCTGCGAACTCGACGAACCCGTCGACCCAGCGCTCTTCACCCGACGCGGACTGGGGGACAGTGATCTAGACTTGGCAGAGGGCATGAATTGCAAGCTCGCAGCTTTGCATGACTCCTCGTGGTCTTCCTCTAGAACAGGTACCGTTCTCTGGCGGATACATCCTGCGGCAGGTTTCGACGGCGAAAGGGGCAGCGAAGGCGAAGACGAGCAAGGGGGAATGGATGTCACAGACCCTCAGAACCCTGCGAACCTTTCCTCAACCCAGGATTAGAATTCGTCGTCTGTGGGTGCGTGAATGCATCGCCCGAAGCAGAGGGTTCCAGACCCCCACTGAGTTTAGTCCTGGAACGATCTTACTCACCAGCGCTCGCGCAAACCATCGACTCCTTTGTGGATAGATGCGACGAGGGGCATCGTCTGTGCACACTTCCTGACCGGCCGGAGAAACCGAAATGTGTGACAACGATCCTTGATGGAAAGCTCCGTTTAGCGAAGGGGATACCACCGCGGCCTTGGACAATTCGAACCCGGTCCGCCCGAGGACAACATAGAGAACTAAATAGACGAGGGGAATTGACCGCGGAGCTTGACGGAGGTGGATGGATCCGACGGACGAAGCGTCTCGCATGCAGCCACATGGTCTACATCGATCTCGACGCCGTGCACCTCCCAATCGTTGTCTCCGTGGACTTGAAGACCTTCTGCGTGGTGCGGCGTCGTCGCTGCCCAGATAGGTACATGCGGAGGAGGATCCGAGTCTGTCACGGATTCGTATCCATGGTCGGTCTCTGTCTCCTTATCGCAGTTGGGAACTCACTCATATTCGTCTCGACCCAGATTTGGCTTGGTTATATATCGAGGCGAGTGAGCTGAATGGGCAGAAGTAGGCGAAGCAAAAACATGCGAATGGGGCGCGAATGCCTTGGCTTGATTCGGGTCACGACCTGTGAGAGACGGTGCACCTGCAAAAGCGCGCACGGCACGGGAAGCACGTCAGTATACACAGGGGATAGAGCGAAAGAACACGAGGCTAGGAATTTGAAAAATGCATTGCCACGAACAATCAACCGTGCAGACACCGCACAACGGAAAGAATATGGATAAGGCTCCGAAGACACATCCAACTCACCAATGGGCTAAGCACCATACTCATATCTGTGTGTGCTGGCGTGATGCGACCATTAGGGAGCCACGGTGGGAACTGTAGTGATGGAACACCATGTTGAACCGGGGGACCAGCGTGGGTGGAGGTGGAAAGCAGAACGAGTGCATATGGTGGGCTGCAGGAAGTCCGCGGTGTGGGGAAGAGCCGTACCGCCAGGCTGGTGGCGAATCTGACTTGATTTCTGGTCTGGAGCTCGAGGGAGGCAGTGGTGGCTTCTCACCGGTGCATCCACATGAGACTCGGCGCAGACATGGAGACGCGGTTGCACCAACTACGAGGACGTCCTGCCGAAAGAAGTCGACCGATTGATTGGGTGCGAGTAAAGAGACCCTTGTGGTGGGACAGGAGCGAGGTGTGGTAGTGGGGTGGCCAATATGGGTGCGGAGGCGACGTCGGATTTGTGGATCGACGGTGAAAAAGTCGATGGTGATCGATAGGAGAACGCGATGGGAAGTTGGCGAAGGTGGGATGTAGAATCGAGTTGGAATTCAACTCTTTCTTGAAACCGACCATCATCATGTCGAAACTCACCGCCAGAGCAAAGTCGCGTTCTCCTGGGCCACTGCGAACACCCACGACGCCCTCTCAATTTTTTCCTCCGTCTTACTTTGCCGCTGCGGCAGGCGTACCGTATCCTTCGAGCAGAGACGACCTAAGTCAACAACTGGACTCCTCCTACCTGTTTAGTTCCAACGCGTCGTATGAAGCAAGCAATCCGAGTCGGCCTATGAGACGCAGGAGCCAGCTTGATGACCTCTGCCTTATGGAGCCCCATCTTCTGCCAACGCTCAACGATACGATAGAACGGATGACGAGACCGCCGTCTCAAGTGATATCGAGCTCGCCCTTTCATGGAGCCAACAATTCACCGGGCCTCATGCGCGCTCCTTCGACGTCTTCACACAGCACCGGCCCCGCGCATCCCGCCAGAAATGCCAGCACTGTCTCTGCTCAGACGCCTACTATGTCTGGCAAGCAATCGTTCCACCGCTCACCGTCGAACGCACAACCCGAGCAACCACCGTCGAACGCACGACCGTCATCCTCGAGGTCGAACCCAAAGTCGATACTGAAATCCCATGCGACACCTGACCAGCATCTACAAGTCCGGCAACCCCATCTGGAGGACGCCCGTGATCATACTCGAAAACCTGGTCCGAGTCCGGTTGGGATCCCACCGGAACCACTGCCTCCAGAACGCGGGACTGAACATCCACGTCCAGCGGTGACCTCTCCTCGGTCAAAAATTGATGCTTCATTTCGAACGGGTAGGGCACGCTCGCGGACGGACCCTGGCACACTACCGAAAGGCTCACCCTCGACTCATGGGAAGAACGCTCAGCCACACAACCCACCCCCCTCCGGCATCCCGCGGCGAGCTGGTATACCTCCAAGTCCTGCGGCGCCCCGAGTCTCGACCGTTGCTCAAACGTCTTACAACGGCTCCGAACAGGCGAGCGTGAATTCGACCCAGCGAGAGAAGCGACGGCTGTTTGTCACCAATGCTGAAATATCGTCCTCTTCGAGTTCAGAGTGTCAGATCCCATTGATGCGATACATGAAACCCAAGACCTTGCTATCCCGAACGGACTCGCAGTCGTCCGCGGAAGGTCCTAGCCAACTTCGACCGCCCCGATTTGGCCTTGGGTTGGGATTATCTGGAGTAGACGAGTCCAAGAATGCGACCAAGCTGTCTCCACGCCAGAGGTGGACGACGAAAACATCCAGCGACGAGTCACTCCTGCGTCATCCGAATTCCCCGGGTAATAAGAGACACCAACGCGATGGTACCCCAAAACGACGCGATCGATCGCCTTCCCGGAACACGAGAATCGATAGCGAAGATGTACAACGCCGACAACGAGAGTTGATTTCCCTCATGCGAGCTGACTTTTCGAGCGGATGCGATTCGCAGCCAAGTGGTTCTGACGGGTCCGAGGATCGGTGTCTTGCGTCCGACGGGTCTGGGGAATCATTACGATCAAGATTTGATGACTCCGGATCCGAGTACTCGCCGGTAGAAGAGGGCGGTGACGCCATGCTGCGTAAGTTTTCGAGAAGGCGGGAGAGTAAGTTTGATTCGAATGCTGCTGTCCGGCAAAGTCGTATCAACCTTCCCGGAGGTGCCAACGGTGGCGTATATTCAACTTCTCTTCTGTGGCTAGCTTCTCATGTGCTGTCAGAGTTCGCGACGCGTGAAGATGAACACCACACGCCTAGGGCGTCATCGATTCCGGCTTACTCTCGACAGAAGAAGGGTCAATCACGAGGCACTCGCGATGAGGAGACGGGATCGTCGACCCTCGCATCCGACGAAGATGCGAACTCGATGAACGAACCTGTGGCCCAAGCTGTCAATGGCAGGTACTCTTCAGAACTAGCCCGCATCATGGCGACGTCGATGGCAGCTGCAGCACGGCAACGACAAGCATTTGGAATCAGTTCATCTTCGGATCTTGAGGACTGCAAGGCTCCCGGTTCTTCCAATTTCCCACATGTGGACAGCGACGTGTCGTTGATCGGGGGCAACAAATGGCAAGACGAATGCGACGAACTCGCCACGGGATCGCTTCTTCAACGCTGGAATCAAACTTGCCGCGCTGACGGCAGGGAGTGTGACAGCCAACGATCCTCCAGCGGCGAGCTCTCGATTTCTTCCGCTCAAATGAAATCCAGTGTTTCTCAAGAGTCGATCTATTCCCTGCCGAGCTCGCCTACACAAGGATCAAGCATCATCATACCGGAGTCACCTCCAGCTATATCCTCAGTGCATGATAAACAATGGCAATCCTTGGAGAGATACATCTTGGACACGTACGGCGAAGTGGAGGCTCGACGGCAGCGATTTGTCTGGGAGCTCAATGACTCAGAAGGTAGTTTTGTGGCACAGCTACAAAACATGGTACAGTTATTTATCCTGCCGCTCAGAGTGCAGGACACGAGAGCTTGGGTGTCTGGCGTTCCAAGCGACATCACTAAGCTCTTTGACTGGTTGGACGATATCGTGCGAGTGCACGCGCAATTATCTTCCAGCCTGGCCTCTCGACAGATCGTAGACCATCCAAGGCTGCAGTTCATCAGTGAGGTTCTGCGGAATTTCGTCCCGAGGTTGGAAATATACCAACCGTACCTCGTGAAACTCGAATTCACTGCGTCGGTGATAGACGGTCTCGTTCACGAAGGAAGGAGCGACTTTGGAGATTTCATAAAACTACAAGAAGCTTCGGAGCGTTGTCAAGGTTGGAGCCTCGAAAGATACTTGATCGAACCCGTCAATCGACTCGCACAATATCCAGAGATGTTCAGGGCAAGTATCAATCCTGCTCAATGCCTAGTTTGCTGACCTGGTCGGTTGTACAGAGACTGTTACAGTTGACGCCCAAGTCTCACCCCGACTATCTGTCCACGCTTTCGCTCTTTCACGCCGCCAAGTTGACGATCCGGGTTCTGAGCGAGGTCAAGGACCGTGAAGACTCGTACGAATTCGTGAAAATGGCGTGCTCTGGGATCCAGGGCGTCTCTCCCATGTCCCTCGCTCATCGAGAACGACGCTTGCTCGTCCGTGGACAGCTGACGTGCGTTCAAGTAAGCAACGACGAGCCAGCTGCCTTCGCCTTGGATGGAGTACTCCTGGGAGACAACTCGACTGCCACGCCGCGATTGTCAGACACTCCTCCAGGCCGACGCGTCCGACGTGCCGACCGGCTCTCCAAGGCGGTCCACGTCTGGCGTGGTCGGTCCAACTCTGTCAAGTCGACCAAGTCGACGGCGTCGACGGCGGTATCGTTTAGCACGGCGCCGTCGAGCTTTGACGTGCATGCCGTGCCGCCTGCGCTGAGCACGACGCCCGTGGTCCGCGTCGAGTCGGAGGCTGTGCGAGTGGAGATGCTAGTCTTTTCGGATGTCGTCTTGCTCGCGACGCGTGCTTCTGGTTTAAGCGGGCGCCGTGAAGAGGATGATTGCACCAGCAGCGAGGACGTACCATGTGAGTTGGAGGTGCTCGAAGGGTTCGGGTTGTCGAGGATTGTTTCCGTGCTGGACGAGATCGGTGAGTGGTGTGTCGTGTCGACAAGCGTTCTGACGCAAAATAATAATAATAATGAAAAATAAGGTGCAGATGGTCGGGGATGCATCACGCTCGACCTCGCTCCGCTGACGCCCCGCGAGTTGGAGGAGGGTTACGTCCAATCGACCGGAGGTGTCATCACGATCGCGCTCTCTTTGCCGCCTCCGCCCCTGCCTGCGCGGCGATTTGTCGCTGGTGGGAGCGACGATTCTGGGTGTGTGCCCGCCTCCGCATCGCCTCCGACACCGACACCGACACCAACGCCCACTCCGATGCCGCTGACCGACTGGCTTGCGCCGCTGAGCCAATGCTGTCGCTACACGCGTCGCGTACTGTCCTCGTCCCTCGGCACGGCACACCATACGCTCGTCAGCCGTGCTGCTACCACTACTCCTGCACGACCTGCAACTTTGACGACCACGACGGACGACGGGGTGGTGCAGCAACCGCAGAAGCAGAAACAGCCGCAAAAGCAGATCCAGGCGCTCCTCGCGGTGGGACTTCCGTTGCCCAAGAGCCCGTCGATGCAGATGGACGCGTGTGAGATGGGTCTTGGGGGCGGTGTGGAGCAGGAGGAACGCGAGGAGCGCGGGTGGTGGTCGAAGCGGTTCCACGAGGTTTTTGCGGAGCTGAGCGAGCGGGAGCCGGCTGGTGGACCGTGGTGGTGAATGATTAATGAACTCTCGCCGCGGTTCGTGTGCCAAACTTTCAAAATGGGATTACTGCAACAACACGCTGTGGAAAACGGACCAATATGCGAATTCGTGATAGTCGTAAGTATGAGAGAGATCACCGCTTCTTCCCCTTTTTTTTTCGTTGTTTTACCAGGACCTGCTGTAAAACAAAAAACAAGAATGCTATACATGGATGACTTGCGTATTATGTATGTATGTATATATACAATGTGTATCCCTTTCGTGAGCCCCAGGATGTCCTGTTCACCGCGTCGCAAGCGCCGCCAGCAGCGTGTCCGCGTCGACCTTGGCAGCTAAGTAGATCCCAAAGATAAGGGAAAATCAGGCACTTTCGATCTCCGACCATTACGCACGCACGCACCTTTGAGCACCAACCTCACGAATAGCTGCGCCAGATGCGCATGTTCCTCCTCGAGCCGCCTCATATTCTCCCCCGAGAGTCGCCAGAGCACGACGTCACGCTCGACCACGACGCGCGCGTTCCGCGGGAGCCCAGACAGCCCGGACAGCTCGCCCGCCAGCGCCCCCGAGACCATGCTCTCCTCGATGATGGGCGTGTGCTCGGCGAACTTGTACGATGCGCGGAGGACGCCGGATTGGATGATGTACAGCCCGTTGGGCGGGTCGTCGCGCTCCCAGAGGACGGCGCCCTCGGTCAGCGCGACGCGCTCAAAGTAGGGCGCGAGCGCCGAAAGGGAGGAGTGGTCGAGGGTGCCAAAGGATCCAAACGCTTTGAGGAGCGTTTGCAGGGGATCGGCGGACACGTCTGCATAGTTGTCTGGAGAAGGGGCACATCGAGCACGATCAGCGACCAACGACGACGACGACGACAGAAACTAATACGGAAAAAAAGCTTACCACCCGGAATCATCCGCTCTCCCGCATCCTTCAGCTGTAATCCCCGAGGCGATCCGACCAAGGTCTCATTAAAGTCGACATCCAATTTTTGACGGCCCGGAAGCACCGCTACAAGAAGGTCCCGTGAGACACCACCAATCAACGAGCAACGTGTACACAACTCACCCACGGCTGTGCCCTCCTTTTTCTGTGCCCTAAACCACGCGCGCAGATACGCATTCTCCGTCCCTGCCACATATGCAGTCAGCACTGCACGTCCTCATATCACACGATAGGTAACAAACAAACAACGCAGTGGGAGGCGTTGTCGTCCACGAGTACTCACATTCCATCGCATCGTTCAACGTCTCAAATAGCTCCACATATGGCTGCTCCAGTACACCCACGCTCGCCAGCGCCTTACCCACCTCTGGCCGCGAGACGCCACAAAACACGAGCACGACGCCTTTGGCGGCCAACAGCCGTTGCACTCTCACGAATGCTTCCGCAGCCGAGAGGTCCACCCCAGCCACAAGAGAGAAATCGACGACGACGAAGCGCACAGGATGCGCACAGAATGTCGGGTCGTCGACGAACGACCGGATCGTGTCCTCGACGTGCGCGATGGTGCCGAAAAAGAGGAAACCTTGCAGTTGGATGATGCGCGTCTGTTTGGACACCTCGCGGATGTAGGCACGGTGGGCCGCCGGCCGCCGGACGGTGGAGATGGTGGTGTCTCCCGTGTAGCACGTCCGGATGCTCCGCCGCTGCGAGTTTTGAACGACAAAGAAGAAACCTGAAAGGCATCATAGATTGGTGAGTTACACAAGGGAAATAAACTCGGACTCACAACTGACGGTGATCCCGAATAAAACGCCAATAACAAAATCCCAAACGGTCATGGTGATCATGATGCTGATGATCGTGATATACTCCGTCCTATCCAGACGCCACGTCAGAATCAGACCCATAGGTCGTTGCAGTGCTTACCTGCTCACACGACGCCTCGTGTCCCACAATGCCTCCTTCACAAGATCGATACCGAGAACGAAAATCAGAGCGGCGACAACCATGACAGCTACGTGCACCGGACGTTGATTCGAGAGTCACAAAAGATCGTAGAAAAAAGGACGCACGAATGTATGCGATCGGCCAAGTGCCGATGATTAAGAGCAAAAACGTGGCCACAGCAAGCAGAAATCCAGCGACACGATTCCCTCCCCCGACACGATAAAATCTGCGACGAAGCTTAGTTCACTCATGGTAAGGCAAGAGAGGGGAACGACTGACAAGAGCGTGTTGACGTAGACTAGGTAATTCGGACTGCGACTGATGCGTCAGCGTGCCGTCACGGCAAATGCCTAATCAAGGACGTACACGGTGCCAAGGAATCCGGCAGCAAAGTTAGATATTCCATGACCCACGAGTTCTTTATCCGTATCGACGTCGTCATCCAATGATATAGCTGTACGACCCGCAACAAGGACAATGAGGTGATGTTGACAAAGCAGTGAGTCTGTCACTCACCTAGCGCGGGAACGTTGAGAGGAGGATGCAATATGTTAAAGAACAGCCTGACGATGTTATCAGATAGCGACCTGAGATGAACACACGAAATGGCGCACAGTGCAAACTGCGTAGGCAGCGTCGCCCAGATGGGCCTCCAGTGCACAGCCTGCCAATCTTTATCGATCACCGATCAGCCATCGATGCATCTACCCCACAACGCCACGACACGCACCATAATAAGTGTAAAACGCATACCAGTGATCGGCGGTTCCAAGCTCTTTTGCAGTGTCGAACAACCATCCGTTGTGTCGGAGCGTATCGAGATTGAGCTGGGCAGCAGCGACGATGACATAAAATACGATCGGGATAGCGAGGAAGTCTGCGACGCTCTCGCTCGTGGGTCACATTCATCGGATAGTTACGAAAAAGGACTCACAGATGGGGAACAACAATTGGTGGTTCCATCTTGCAGTGATGAGTCTCAGGAGCACCGCGAGGGCGAGCGGAGGAATCCACAAGGCGAGCGCATGGGGATCGAGGGCAAAGTATCGAAGGATCTCCCAGGTGGCTGGGTCGAATGCATCGGAAGGAAGGCGGGTGCTGACGGTGAGTCTATTGTGTTCGAGACCCGGGGATATACACGTGACAGCGGAGAAAGAGAAGACGTGGAGCGGAGAAGGAGAAGAGACGGCAGACATATCGTGAGAGATCAAATTCCGGCGTGTAGAGCAGGCGAGACTCACCCAGTTAGGATCAGGAACACGCCCACACCGCCTATACACCTAACAACGATTCCGCGTCAGTTCCAGCGCGTCAGTTGATCATCGCGCACAAGGAGGAACACAGATCAAGAGCAACATGAACGGTGCTTACCCGACCAGAATATGTCTAGGGAAAAAACCAATAAGGACGCCAAGGCGAAGATATCCAAGAAGGAAAAACGTGAATCCTGCATGCGGAAAAGTCATCATCGGTTCAGTCCGAAACTACACCAGGATTTGGAAATTTAACAATCTTGATCATGGGGAGGATAGGCGTGGAGTAGATCACCATGTGCTCCACCCCACCCCGTGTCAAGAAAAGGGTATTTTCTCACCCGCTTCTTCTACGAAGAACGTCGCGACTTACCGGTGAGTATACTGGACAATGAAAACGCCACAAGCGTAGTGGCTACGACCTCCCGATTCACGTCAGTCGAACTTGCCCAGTCGTCGCCTTGGATGTCTCGCGCAATCGATGACGCGAGAATGTGGAAGAAGGGCTACGTGAGTTGACGCACGTGGAGGATGCGTAAGATGCCGAGAAAAAGGCAGACATTTCGCGTCACTTACCACCACCTCGATCATCATACTTCCATTCGCCCCTGCAAAATTGCTTCCACCGAGAGTATACACTAGTTGAGCGATGATCGTGCTAGGATGGCGACATATCGCGTCAAATAACGTACAATACGAGAAAGATCAATCGAATCCACTCACGACACGAAAAACATGGAAACACCCGCACCTCCAAACTTGGTAAACAAGCCCGCAGCTGGGAATATGATCATGCCATCTAACATAATCCAAGTCAGTGGCTAAATCAAAAGCGCATCTCGTCCGATGGATCAATTCCCGCGGTCTGCGCACCCTGACATCTTTTACGCAGGATCCGAATGCGGGGGAACAAAATTAATGAAATACACGTACAAGAGATGCCGTCCAAAATGTTCAGTAGGGTGCCTAGAACAACGGCGGGGATCGCCCTGATGGCCTTTCGCCCCAGATTTGGGTCGAGAACGCGACGGAACGTTTCAGAAGGCTTGGACAGGTACGCGATGGAACCATAGTCGCCATAGCTGGGAAATTTTGGGTGCTGCAACTGTACTTTTGTGCCCACAAAGAGGGGTTGAGAACCATGGGTGGCGTCATCGTGGTGGAAGGGGGCGTGATCGGCACGTAACAAAGAAGTGGTTTCGTCAAACATTAGCTGGTGGTGGTCAGGAAGTTCTTGTTCCGCCCGTTCATGTGAAGCCGCGGGAAGAGGTCGCATCGGTGACTTCGGCCCCGATGGTCGCGGAGCATCGGCAACGATGGGTGAGAAGTAGGAGTCACCACGGCGCTCGTTGGTTGGTGTGGCAGACTGAGGGGAAGGATATGCGCTGGCACGTTCCCGAGGTCCGTCAGGGCCAAGTTGGTCGTCGCTGAGCAAGTCTCTGCTCCCGTTGGGCCCCTGCCTACGAGCGAGTAGGACGGAGAGAGCAGAGGGTGGGCCGAGCGTGGTGGTCCCGCCACGAGGAGTGAACGCGCCAGAACCACTGGAATCAAAGGTGTAGGTGGATGCGAAAAGGTCTTCGTCGGGATCCATGTCTGGTTCGGAAACCAAGGATATGCGTGGACTGCCTCTGTTAGTGTTGGGGGAAGAAGGGGCAAATGAAGACGAGAAAGGATGGAAGTATTTAAAGGACGTAGGAACAGCGGTCCTGGAGATGGTTTCAGGGGTACCATCTTGGATTGCATTGCTCGGAAAGATGAATGAGTCACGGGAATGTGACGGGGAAGCTAAGTACATAAGAAACGTGCAATCCGTAAATCGAGCATCAGTTACGGTTACGGGTCTGTGAACAGAGACAACGGCACGCACGTTCAAGGCCGGGAGAAGGCTCGGCTGGACTTTGCGCGGCGAGGACAACGAAGGAACTCGGATGATCGTGCGTGGGTGTGTTAGCGATTGGCATAAGCGTATCCGAGATCCGTATGGTACTCGTGCGTATGACATCTTGCGAACGCGGGAGAGGAGAACCGCGAGAGGCTGCAGATGAGGCATAGCTCATCGGCTGCAACAGCCTACGGAACGGGCACCGTCAATCAGTCAGTAAGTGAGGCAGGGGGGGAATGCGAACGGACGACGCACCCAGCTCGGCGCAGAACGGATTCGTCGAGAGGGGGCGACGCGGCGGGTATGACGGGTGTATCGTCGTCGGCATAGTGGTCCTGGGCGTCGTCGGCGTCGCGTACATCGGGGAGGACGGCGCTGGCAGGATGTGGCGTCGGTGAGAGACGGGGAGTTGACATGGCCACAGCCAAACAAGCATCAGGTGTGATACCGCCGTTCGACGTCAAGGAGCCGAGCGTTTTTCCAAATGTAGAGATATCTCCGCCCGTATCACGTGCCCCCGCTTTTGACGACGACGACGATGTCGAACACGATCTTGTTGTGAGTATTCATTATTATTTTCTTGGCCGACTCACACGACGAGTAGATATCCTCTCTCCAACTTCACGTTCAGGTGGGCCGTCCTTGCCGTTGCTCGATGCGGTCCAACTTACTTGTGACTAGCACCAAAGAGGCCCAGCCCGAAGAAGACCCTTCGGTTTCTGCGCGCCTGCAACGTCTCCAGAACAACTATGAAGACTTTGGCATGCGTCGCACCGTAGAGGGCATTCTCGTCGTGCACGACCACGGTCACCCACATATACTCATGCTCCAGATCGCGAACGCGTTTTTCAAGCTGTATGCGCCTTTTCCGTTCTCTATGCGCTCCTTATGAAACGGTCGCAGCCCAGGCGATTACCTCAAACCTGGAGAAGACGACGTCGATGGCCTCAAACGCCGATTGGATGAGCGTCTCGCCCCACCCTCCGAATCCAAGCAATTCAACGCGTCACACGGCGTCGACAACGAATGGGAAATCGGAGACTGTCTTGCTCAGTGGTGGCGACCCAACTTTGAGACGTTCATGGTATGTTTCGACTGCCCACTCACTCGTTTCGACTCCGTGCCTCGACCCGCGTCCTGCAGTATCCTTTTGTCCCTGCGCATATAACCAAGCCCAAGGAGTGCAAGAAGCTCTTTTTGGTCCAGATGCCCGAGCGAAGTACGTCTGTTGTCTGCCCCTGCTTGACCGTTCCCTCATTTTGAGCAGAGGTGCTTGCGGTCCCTAAAAACATGAAGCTACTTGCGATCCCACTGTTTGAACTGTACGACAATGCAGCCCGGTATGTATCTCACGAGTCAAGGCGCATACATGGCTCACCGACGTACATGCTAGATATGGTCCCCAACTTTCTGCGATACCACACTTGCTGTCGAGGTACAACTTTATTTACCAGTAAAAACGACGGTGTACGAATAGCAATAGTAGAATCGCATACACGAATGAATGTATTCGCACTATCCGGATCGGGTGTGTGTAAGTAACCCCACACGCGGACCCAGCGAGGCAGACTGTGGCTCTGTCAAGGCCACCCCAACCACTTCAATAACTTCAATGCCACCTGTCGAGACGAGCTCAGCGCCTTCTCCTGTTAATGTCAAGCTGCTCCTGATAGGCAACGCATCTGTGGGAAAGAGCAGTCTACTTTTGCGGTTTTCTGACGAGGCATGGATACCCGAGGACGAGGCGACTGCTACGATTGGGGTGGACTTTCGGGTGAGTGTGCGCCGCTGGTTACGGAACATGAGCTGGAGGCTGTCGACAGGTCCACAAGATGGTGGTGAACGGGCGGAAAGTCAAGCTCAGTATATGGGTCGGTCGATCTCCCCCCTGTGCCCTACTAGCGCCGACTGAGATCTCTTCCTCAAGGACACGGCAGGTCAAGAACGTTTTCGGACGATCACGTCGTCGTATTATCGTGGCGCACAAGGCATTATTCTAGGTCAGTGCGCTGCCCTTGTCGGCCATGCGGCTCTCACACGACAAAAAGTGTACGACGTTGCCAACCGCGAAACATTCGACGCTCTACCAAAGTGGTTTACAGAGATCGATACCTATGTGTCCACGACTGTACCCAAGATAATCGTAGGGAATAAGCTAGATAAGGTACGTCGACTTGGATCGCACCGAGCCGTGTGTCTAAACGGACGGTAGGAGCACTCGCGGCAAGTGTCGACGGAGGAGGCGAGTGCATTTGCAAAGCGACAGGATGCACTGTTCCTGGAAGCGTCCGCAAAGACAGCGGTAGGAGTGCAGGAGGTGTTTGAGGATCTGGTAAAGAAGATCCTGGATACGCCTGAGCTGTGGGCACCGGTGTCGCCTGCTACTGCTACTGCGGTGCGAGAGGGGATGCCTGGCACGATCGAGCTGGGTGGTGGAGTGGAAGAGAGTGCGGCAGGCGGATGTGCATGTTGACGGGATACCCAGAATGACGTAATCAACGACACGTTTTTTTTTTTGAGAATTTTTCAGAGAAATATTTTTTATTACTTTGTTGTTCGCCATGGCCCCCATTCCAACCGAGTCGTCCTACGTCGACCGAATTCAAGATTTCGTCTCGGAAAACAGGCGCGCCATCCTCGTCGCGACAGCAGCTGTCCTCATCGCTGCAGGCACCGTTTACTATGCCGCCTCTGCATCGAGACCACCGTCCTCGCCAAAGGGCAAGCCGAAGGACAAGAAACAAAAGAAACCGTCCGTAAACGACCCCGACGGTCCTATAATCGAGGAGGTAAAACCAAAGGTCGAAGGTTCGTCCCGAGCGCTTCCTTCTCGCCTCTCGCTCGCCTGACTTGCAACTACTTGCAGAGGATGCACCGCTGTCCGTCGAGCAGATAGCTTCAATGCCCTTCGAGGTTCGTCTCTTCCCACCGCCCGACACGCACCTCACTCGTGTCTCACCCGCAGGAACGCGTCAAGCAGGCTGCGTCCCTCAAGACGCGCGGCAATTCCCTCTACCAGTCTCGCAAGTTTGAACGGGCAATCGATCTCTACACTCAAGCCATACAGGTCTCGCCACGACCAGAACCCGTGTTTTACAGCAATCGTGCAGCATGTCCGTCCTGCCCCTGGTCTATTCCCCCATATGCAGCTCATCCGTTTGCAGGTTACATGTACATGTCCCCTCCACAGCATGAGCGAGTCGTGGCAGACTGCGACGATGCCCTTCGTCAGGACCCCAGTTATGTAAAGGCTCTCAACAGGCGCGCGACGGCCCTCGAGTCCCTCAACCGCTACGAGGAATCCCTCAGAGGTTCGTCCTCGAATGCCTTATTGTTCTGAATATTGGGATCGACATTCTCTTTTCAGATTTCACCGCAGCCACGATTCTTGAAAAGTTCCAAAACGAGACCGCTGCACAGGCTGTGGAGCGCGTGTTGAAGAAACTCGCAACCGAAAAGGCGCATTCCATCCTGGCTGTGAGTCTCGTGTCGTTTCTTTTGTACAACCTTTTCATCTCTGTCGCTCGCATAGACCCGGGAACCCCGTCTGCCTTCGCAAACGTTCATTTCCGCATATTTCGCTGCTTTCCGGAAACGTGAGACATTGACTCCGTCATTTGATTGCCGATCTAACGAGGCCATAGGTCCTCTTCCTACCCTTCCCGAGAGTCCGTCGCAAGGCGACCAAACACTTTTGCTCGCGCTCGAGGCACTGGAAGCCGCCGACTACCCACATGCTCTGACTTTTATCAACGAGTCGCTTGAACAAGGAATATCGTGGGATGGTGGTCGCGCAGAGGCTCTCAACCTGAGGGGAACCTTCAAGTATGTGAAGCACACATATACATCTCTGATCTCATCCTTCGAAGGTTCCTGACCGCGGATGTTCGCGGAGCCAAAGCCGACTTGCTCGAATCACTTACACTTAACCCTTCATTCACGCAATCATTGGTGAAGCTCGCGAGCGTGTACATGGAGGAGGGCGACAATGCACAGGCAATGAAGTGCTTCGAGGATGCCATCAGTGTCGACCAAAACGATCCCGATGTTTATTACCATCGGGGACAGGGTGCGTCAGTCTTGTTTTTGCTTGATAGCTCGAATTGACTCCTTGTCCAGTTTTCTTCATCACGAACGACTTTTCGTCTGCTGCGACAAACTACACAAAGTCGTCTGCGCTCGATTCGACTTTCGTGTTCTCGCACATTCAGCTTGCCGTTGCACAATACAAATTGGGTAACCTCGCGAACAGCATGGCCACCTTCCGACGGACGATGACGTCGTTCCCGTCAAGGGGTGAAGTGTGCAACTACTAGTACGCTTCCCCATAAGCGTAACTTTGGAAGTAGCTGATGAATCGTGGGTTGCAGCGGTGAACTATTATTGGACCAACAACGCTTCCAAGAAGCTGTTGAAAAGTTTGACAGGGCGATCGAGCTCGAGAAAGCCAAGTTGATTCTTCTAATGATTCGCTGTCTGCTCGTACTGAACCAACATCGTTAGCTCCCCGCCGAATCCGCTACCTCTCGTCAACAAAGCACTGGCAATCTTCCAATGGCGTCAAGACCTGCCAGCGGCAGAAGCGCTTTGCCGCGAAGCCCTCGTTCTGGACCCTTCGTGTGAACCTGCTGTTGCCACGCTCGCACAGCTTGCGCTACAAAAGAGCGAGATCGAGGTGGCGATCACCTGGTTCGACAAACAGGTCGAGATGGCGAGAGGAGAAGCCGAGATCACGGCTGCGCTCACTTATCTCGAGGTGCGTCCCTGCTGTGTTCTTTGGACGCCTTGACACCAACACACTTTCTTTTACAGGCAAGCAAGGCACAGTTGCAGTTCATTCGAAGCTATCCCCAGATGGCGGAGCAGTTGTCCCAGATTGCGCGCGGGATGATGTAGGGGATGTGTGATCTATGCTTAGTGTTTGACGGGCATGCATGTAGGTTCGGTCAACCTCGGAAAGAGAGATAGAAAACTGTCGTCATCGCAAGTTTACATGCGCATCGCACTTTTTCATTCAGTTGTTCGTTTTTTCCCGTCTTATCATTGCACCCTACCACCGCGTCACACTTGTCATGTCTACAACGACGATCTCGCACGTCTCTCACACTCCACTCCCCCATCCTCGCTTCACCCTACATATAATTTCGACGCGCCCATATTACTCGCATCGTTGCACGCATCTTCTTTCTTTATTTTATATGTGGTTCGAATACCATATCACATCATCACCGCTCACCGCTCTCGCATCGTTTTGTTTTTCGTGTGGGTTTGTGTTTTTTTTTGGTTTGGGGATGCACACGCGGGTTGTGTCCATCCTGTCCGAATGTATGTGATGGTATGTATGTTTGATGGACGTGGGCGGGATGAACCTAGTTTACGTTCTCCCGCTCGCTCATCGTCAGGAAAGCAAGAAAAAAAAACGGCCCAGGCTCAGTCATGAGAGGCGTTCCAATGAAGGCTGTGCCAGTGCCATATCGACGATCGACAGGGGTTGCATATGTATTTGCAGATGAGATCGAAATTTGACTCGGAGAGAGCGCGAATGGGCCTTTGTGCTTTTCTCGAACTCATTCGTCTGGTTTGCGCGGAACTAGTAGTACGCTGAGTGAGTGTGCAGTCCGACTCACCGCACCTTGTCGACCCCACCTGCATAATAACAGCTGGGAGAAGTCGAACAACGGTTTCAAGCAGCTGGTCAAAAAGGCCTTTCTCCCAGCAGGCCCCATTCCTAATAGTGCATTGCTCAACTTGAAGCTTGAACACCCTCTGAATGAACAGCATAGCTCCCCCAGCCGACCCGAGAAAATCGCACGGCTTGCAAATAAAAGGAAACAAGTAGTCTCCCATAGGCAGACTCTCAAGTAGGAAGACAGTCGTTCCTACTCTTCTGGGAAACAAAGGGGCACGGTGGGGCCCGGATATGATTCATATCATTCCGGTGATGGGATGTATATACGGGCACACGACTCGCTGACGTCCCAAGAAGGGAAGAAAAAAACACGCCCCAAGAAACGATACGTTGGCTAGCTGGTTCTGCTCTCATGCCAAGGCCAAGGTGACCTTCAGTGCGCCGCAACAAGGACCGTCGGCGTAGCCGCAGCCAAAGGGGAGACCTTCCAGCCGCTTTGTCAACAAATTAAAGAAAACATCGTCAGCAAGACTGGAAACTCAGGTTACGCCGCCGCAGGCCGCAACTAGGGCGTTTCCGACTTTCATTCAATGGTACACACGCGTGCAAGCAAGGTGGTGGAAAATGGGGGACAAGAAATGAAACGAAATGGAAGAAGAGCAAAGACGTACCAAGAATAACTCCCCGTGATTCGCAAAATCGAAAAAGTGGCACGGGCCGCGCCGCGTCATTGCCAGTGATGCCCTCCGCCACAGCAGAGGACAACAACGTCACCTCGGCCGGGTGGATCGTCCTCCGAGTCGGGGCCGCCTGCCTAGCAGGGACGCGCACCACCGTCTTGCCACCCTGCGCGGACGCGATCACGTGGGCGCTCGCGTCGACGAGGTTGGCCGACAACGCGTGCTTGACGAGATCGACGGCCTTGTATTCTGGCCACTCAGTATGCTGCTGTGGACGGTGATGTCGTTGACGATCTGGTGCGAGATCGTGATCGTACCGCGCACGATGGAGTCAGCCTTGCGCAGGACCTTGCACGCCTTGCATGGGGAAGAGTCCCGCACGCAAAAACGGTGATATATACTGCCGACTAGCTCCTTCTTGTAATAGAGGTGAAGGTGGTAAGATGCGCCGATAGCATCTTCGGAGAGCCGAACGAGGACCTTGAAGATGCGGAAATTCTTGATCGGCATATAATTGACGGGAGGCTCGGCGGCGTCCGGTACAGGGATGTGTTGCCAGGAGGGCAAATAGATGGACTGCGTTGCCTTTTGCGGGTCGACGTTGTAATGCTTGACAATCCTCGCGCGAGCCTGCTGGCGTTCCTTGAGACTGGTTTCTTCATTGTCGACCTTGACACTCAAGAATTCTTTGTACAAATAGTCTGCGACAGGTGAGTTAGCGGGAAGAAACCGGAAGATGTAGTAGATATCACATTTAGGGAACACATTCGGTGTGAGGAACCGGGTTTCTTAGGCTGCTCGTTCCAGTAATTCGACCACCTGCAGTACGTCCCTTGTTTCTGGAATCGTGTCGCAATGTTAGTCATTAGACTGGAGGCAAGACGATGCACTTACCAGTGTCCATTTGCGTGGTTCTTTGTCAACGGTGTGACCATCACCCGACCGATACTCTGGGTAACACCACTCACAATGCGACCATCAGGCCAGAAGACTAGATAATAATATCAGCCTAAATTCAACTTTCGTGGAATTTTCTTGCCTTGGCCATGGGCCCGAGGGATCGTTAACCCATCGGAGATTATCATAGTGCCTAGAGTCGAAGGTAACTTCACGCGCTAATTGATACGGAGTGACAGTGCGCATTGGTTGTCGTTGGTAAGTTACTATACCGTGACTTAGTTATCGTTCCGTTTCAACTCCGAGTTCACGGTCTCCGGACTGTTGAAACTTCAACTTGAAAGTGCAGAATCGGAAAACTTCTGAGTCTTCTGAACAGCTCAAGTTACTCAGTACTCGGTGGCAAAGCACTTCAAGCCGCGTCCCCCAGTTGTAAGCCGTACACTTTGTTCCGTAAAATATGGAATTCATTAAGAACGCAGATCCACCGTTGTATCGAATATCAACCTAGCAAGACTGGCTACTAGTTGAATGATTCAACCCCACTGATTGTCATGCGAATCAACCTCCTTCAGTTCAAGTTCTGTCGCACTGTAAGGGTGGCACGAAACGGCCCGATATATTTCACAAGCCTTTTTCTTGGTGGCAGGTCTTGTTCCCCAAAGCCTCGATGAGTTGAACCTGGCTGGGAATGAAGCTTCCGGTAAGTACATACTTGAACTTGCAAATAATATATTTGTTCAAACCGATTCGGCACTGCAATACGGTGCTCGTTCGATCAACGTTTGATGATTTGATATTTCAATCGGCCTTTGTTCTCTTCTTCACTTTTCGCAGCGTAAACGAAATCGTCATCTTATCCTCCCTTCTGTGGACCATTAATTCTCGCTGAGCTGACTATCAACAGGCCCATCAGATTGACGGCATAGTTCAGACAATCACGATATGTCGTCATCTTCATAGACCAGGGACCTAACTCTGATGACGCAAATTCTTGTTGGCGGGAACGGGAGTTAGGACCTTTGGACCTAGCAAGACTCGGACGACCAAACACCATCACGCCTTGGAAGCATTGCACCTGAGGGAACGCTCACCACCTGAAGTACTCACATTCAATTTCTGTGTTAATGGTTCTATAACTTCGTGCAATAGCAGACCCAAGGATAAAATACCATCAAGACGATATCAACGTGAATCAACACTCTTCCAAGCGCTCATCATCTACGCAAAACTTTTCGTGGTCCCAGCACCACCCTTCCTTTTCAATGCCCTATCTCCAAAAACCAACCAACCGTACCAATGCGAGAGGCTCGTTTTAGACTTTCAGTGCGCCGGGGAAGCTTGTGTCGGAACCTTCCACTGGCCGCTCTGTAACAAATCATGTCAACATACGAGAGCAACATGGAGAGATGCGCCTGGGCACCGAAGGAACATACTGGAAAGAGGTCTATGTGGCGCCTGAAGTCGAAAAAGTGCACGGGCAGGGTCTGATCCTCAACATCCTCCGCCACGGCAGAGGACAATAACGCCACTTCTACCGGGTGGAACACCTTGGGGGCTGCCATTTTGGCCGGGACAGGTCCTACCGCCATCGCCGCGCCGTCTTGTGCGGATGCGAGGACATGGCCGCTCAGATCGACGAGATTGGCAGAAAGCGCCACGGCGATGAGACCGATGGCTGCGTCCATCGTATTATCGCCCTCGCCCCCGGAGGCGGCGCTGTTTACGATGATGTCGTTGATGATATGTGATGGGATCGTGATCACCCCGCGCACGATCGAGCCAGCTGTGCGCCGGACTTCGCATGCCTTGCACGGAGAGCTGTCCTCTCGCGCGAAGACGGTGATACTGCCGACCAGCCCATGCTTGTAGCAGAGGTCAAACTGGTAAGACGTGCCGACAGCGTACTCGGAGAGTCGAACGAGAACCTTGAAGATGCGAAAGTGCTTGATAGGCACATAGTTAGCAGATAGCCCAGCTTCGCAGGTGTTGGGCACATCTATATGTGTCCAGGAGGGCAGATGGACGAGCTGCGCAAACTTCCTTGGGTCGACGTTATAATATTTAGCAATTCTTGCGCGCGCTTGTTGGCGTTCTTTGAGGCTAGTAGCTGCGGAGTCGACCCTAACACCCAAGAATTCTTTATATGAATAATCTGCGAGAGGAGCATCATCAATTTGGAACAAGGCCCAAACAGAGCCGAAGACACTACATTTAGGGTACGAGTTCAAGGTGAAAAAACGTGTTTCCTTGCTTGTCCAGTAAGTGCCGTCTGGGTGCCTCCACGGAACGAGCAACCCCCATTCTCCGTCTTCCTCAACCACCTGCGAATACGCTGCAGAGTAGGTTCCTTGTTTCTGGAATCATGCCGCGATATCGATCAATGGTCTCTACATATAATGATACACTCACCAGAGTCCACCTTTGTTCTGCTCCGTCGATGGTGAATCCATCGCCCATCCAATAATCTGGATAGCACCATTCCCACAATGCTACTGTATAACGTCGCCGAGTTAGATTATCAGTATCACGATCATTTACGACATACTGAGTCTATCGATATTGCAGTGGTGGACTGCACAGACGTTAAAATGAAAGTAGACGGATCCACAATGTTACATACAATAGAAGAGAGGGTCGAATGCTGCCTGTGTTTTTATGTTGAATGAACAAGTAAAAAAGGTGGGAAAACACCTACGTAGTCCACGTATCCCTTGATGGCCAAGGTTCGAATCAGCAATCAGGTGAGTCGAACGACACGAAGAAACAACCATATGTCCGTTTCCACCCTGCATACAACACGGATCAGTGCTTGTACTTTGTTAACATCATCAAATTGAAACGCACGAGGTTTCCGTGTATGGAATTATGCACACTCTCCAAGGAACCGGTGTTGTTGTAGTCGGTATCCTGCCGCGACTGGTTCAATGTGTTCGAGAACTCATCGTATCTGTGTCCAGAATTTGTCAACACAATCAAAGTATACTGAGAAAAGGATATTACATTGTTGCAGAATCTCCCCCGTCCCGGAAAGTGAACAACATTCCAACGCTCGTCCGGATACTATCTGCCTTTTCTTTGAGAGCCCTAATGTATATCATGACATCAGATCATGACAACGTAATGGATCTAACCGACAATTGAATGGCTTGGGTATTACTTCCGGTCGGGTTGGGCGTGTTGTCAGCATGCCGATATGTCGTCCGCCATTTGGCAAAATAAGCGGTAATTCCGTTCTGAGGGTCATGAGTCTCAGTCGGAAAGATGCAAGCCTTGGATCGTGCTTACTGTCGTGTTGTCCTCGAAGTCGTAGGGAAGGTAAGGGAACGTGAAGCATACAAGGGGGTTTTGCACAATCAAAGATTTCTGATCAAGGCCCATGATTGTCAATTCCTCATCACAAAATAAAGACGGCAGTCCTTCCGTGTCTACATTCGGGTCAGCCCAATCCCAGTATCTGCTTGAAATCAGAACGCGGAAGCAATTCATAAGTTGCGACAACTTACGGGAATCGAAGCTGCTCGGCCGCCCTGACCCAGCGTCCGACTTCTCCAGGGTGCGCATTTTCAATTTGCTGTGCGATGTTCTCTGCGTACTCTCCGATTGCTTGCTGGAAGATCTGATCGATCTATACATGTCAAAACAAAAAAGGTGATTGGCCTGACCTCAATAAGCATAATGTAAGGACGGTGCCAGGAAGGGAAAGTAATGGCTGCATGACTAAATGAGCATAATTTAGCAGGAGAGCGCCCGTAGCACAATTCTAAATAGCCTACTGGCAATAGCCTACGTGGCAAAATATTCAATGGCGGCGCTCACAAACGAAATGGATTACCTCACCTCCAAACCTAGATGGGGAAGGAAACATATCTTTCTTGTCATGATAGCTGAAGTCGACTTGGGCTTCCTTGGGGGTTCGCCTATCGCCCGACCACTCACGGTATGGTTTGCCATGAATACCTCCGATTTCCATGAGAGAGGTCGTGGCACGTAACGGCGGTTGAACTACGCAAGCGAAAGGGATAGGAGCATCTTTAATATATGCCCAAGCAAGAATAAATAAGGTCCACTGGTGAGGGTGATTAGCCTTCAACTCTTGTACGGGGAGGCGATCGAAGGCTTTTTGGGTGGTGCTGCAACCAGTGATGGGAAAGTAGTCTCGAAGATATGTAGACGCCATCATGATTGAACGAGCGCAAACGGAATCGGGGCGGTCCCTGGCGGTTTTGGAGCTACGCAGACGTCCTTTTATACCATTTCGTCTCCTAGGTTAAATCGATAGAAGCCATCCTGTCAAATGCTGTGCCTTGACGAGTCAAGACTACAGTCTTAGTCGTCCAAGCAGATTTGCCCTGGCGGAAATCGGGATCATCGCCTCATTATAATCCTTCAATTTTGCGATATGTTAGACGGAAACCAAGGTCTTCCACATTCATCGTCAGAGTCGCCAGATAGTGATACAGTAAAGACCATCATATTCCGAGACTTAGAGATGTCATGAGCATTGCTACCTTGGGTGGCTTAACAGAGTTTCTGACCGAGTCGTATACTTTGATTATCATGCGGCAACCACGGCTGGTCATCGGTTACTGGATCCATCAGAGTCGGCGAAGATGACCTCTGATAGATTCAAATCAGCGAACTTCGAGAATCGACCTAATTTCTTCACGTTACGGAAAGGTGAACATTTCGCAAGTCAAATACTTACTTTGTTATCTTCCGGACCAAATATCGCTTATTTGGAGTGGCTCGATTGCCAAGCAACGCGATTCAGTGGTGGTGCCGTACTGCTCGATCTCACTTGATCGCGCGGTATGGAGAGAAAGGCATAAAAAAACCAACGAGAGCGGCCACAGAATCGTCAGCGGGACAACTCTGTGAGTATGGAGAAAGTAAGGATACTGTCAGATCATCAGAAGCTCGAGATCTTTCCCTGCCTTGCGATCGTGATGACTCCCTGATGCGAATAACCCCATTCATGTATTGTCAAGTGGGGATCTGGGACAAGGACATCGACCTCGAGTCCTCCATAATCGGGCATATCTTCGGGTGATGGAGTGAGCAGGCCGCGTCAATCTCCGAGGGCGAAGCAAAGACTGGTGCCGATGCTGCACTCTCAGAATTCCAAGGTGTTTTTGTACAGTATTCATGTTCGAATATAGGACTGACGTGATCCATTGCTAGGGCATCGATATTCTGCCACCCTGGGTCCGCGGGAATCGAACTTTACGTGCTTGCGTAGATCCACACACTCCAGGGAATATTGGCAAAGGGGGCTACATATGGAGTAATCAGTACTAAGTCACCTGAACACCACCGTTCAATATCAAATTGTTGAAACACCCACCAGCACCTACTATGACCCGAAAGTTTCGAAGTTCTAGGTCGGTAATTTGGTTACTATCCCAGTGCCAACTTGGATTTTAATTGTCGTGCAGATTGTTCTTGCGCGTCATGGTGAAGCGGGAGTCGAAGCCAAACCGAGGGTGTGGCGGCGGCGACTCGGACGGCGGCGGGGTCGAAGCGAGGACAAGACTTGGATTTGCAAACGCAGTAAGATAGGCCGGGACCTGAGACTTCTCCTAGCGTCATCAGGCAATCCATCAGCCGGGTTGGAAGACTTCCAGCAATGTCCTTTGTAAAAAAAAGAACATTAAAGGGCTAAACTCCTGCGCACACGCGGTGGCGGTGGAAACCGATCCTACTATTCACGGTGCAGACCACGAGAAGAGGTTGGAACCGGTGTCCCATACAGTCGGGCGAATCCAAATTATCCAATTTCAAATCGGGCACGAACTTCCGGCTTTCCATAGTACAAAGGGCGCTTTACGGGAAGCCGGGGCCAAGAATCAGGAGAATCCTTCTGTTTGGGTTCAGGTACGTCGTCGCCGTGTCATGTACTGAAGCACGGCCAGCAAGTGAGGGAGTCGTTCTAAAAAGTGCTGTTCATGTCTCTCGCTCTTCTTCGTTTTCCGACTCGTGCGCCGATGTCGACTCTGACCTTGACCCCGACAAGGTGGATCTGAGTCGCACTAGTCTGCTGGAGTACATGTCGCGGGATCCGGGGTGGGATGTCCCTGAGGTGTGGTGTTTCCTCGCCAAGGCGTACGGGTTGCGGGATCAGAAGAACAAGCAGCGGGAGTGTTTGGTGACGGCTGTGAGAATCGGTGTATCAGGATATGTTCTGTTTGTGAATGCAGTTGTACAGGGTCGTGGGAACTCGGGTATCTCTGAGTGACAAGCGCTGGTCACGGTGTCGCGCGAGACAGGGGGCCAGATGATGCTGTCCCTTGATCCTTGGCCTTAGAAGGGTAGGAACAACTGTCTTCCGAGTCCTACTATATTGAAGGGTCTGTCTACGGGAGACTAGGAATGGTGGGTCTGACAGTCCAAGGGTCACAGGTTTCGAGGCTCGCGCACACTTATTAGTACATATATACAGATGTGCATGCACAACTGGGCCGTGACTCGGCATCGGGACCGTCACCCTAGCATGATATTCCCTTATGTGACATTGCAAATGTGATCCACTTCACACGACATTTGCGAAATGGAGTAAGGTCATATAGGAGATTATAACATTTTTGCCAATGATGAGCAATTAATGTCAGGCAGAGGATTATTGGCACTGTTAGTAGATAATGTACAAACTAGCCAACTTTTGACACTATCCTTGTATACTATTCTCATCACAGCTGTGAGTGACAATATCTCTCACTTGCTGATCAATACTTTTCAAGGTTGTGCCATATGCTGGATTTATACTACTAGTTGGTAGGTTTGGTTTGCCCTGTCCTC
>JBBPLL010000417.1:0-25480 GCA_038089755.1 Leccinellum rugosiceps | reverse complement strand
TGAAAAGAGCGGTTTCGCCTCCAATATCGTTGGCACGGACCCGATCGAGATCAGTGCTCAAGATTACATATGGTCGGTGAAGTTACTCCCAGACGGGAAGCATGTCGTAAGCGCAGGAAGAAAGGGAAAGATTCGACGATGAAGAGTGGCAGATGGCAGGGAAGTGGGTGAGCCGATGGATGCTGGATGTCTCGTTTGCGCCCTGGCAGTCTCATGCGATGGAAATTGGATCGTTGTTGGGACGGAAGATGGCCAAGTGACGGTGTGGAAGGCAAAGAGCCACGAAAAGGGGATCAAGTTCAAAGCGCATAGAAAAGAGGTGAGAGCAGTGGACATATCTCCCGACTCGACAAGAATTGCGAGTGGATCGAGCGACGAGACGGTCTATGTCTGGTCACTTTTCACTGGCCAGCGATTGCTTGGCCCATTCCAACACCACTATCACGTGGCTGCAATCAAGTTCTCGCCCGACGGACGACTCATCGCAACCGCGACGTATGAACGCAAGTCTGTTCGTTTCTATGACAGTCACAACGGCCGACTCTGTGGCCGATTTCCAATTTTCGTAAACTCCAGAAGGAACGGAAGCCTCGCATGGACGAGCGATGGCAGAGTCTTTGTCTTGTCTGATGGTAACATCTACTGTCTCGAGGTATCCACCTGGACAAAACTCTCAGAGTGGAGCACTCGCGAGGCAGGCGGCGCAAGATTTATCGCACTGACACCCAATGACAGGTTCATCGCAACCTCTGGATATTCGTCGTTCTCACTTTGGGACGCCGCAACCCGCCAACACCTTGCGACAGACACAATGCCTTACTCCACTTTCATCTCGCCCATGGCCATCTCACCAAGCTACGACATCGCGGTCGCTTCAGAGAAGAAAATCATCCTTCGACATCTGTTGAACATCCTTCCCCCACACTCCCGCGACGATGTGAGTTTCAAAACTACTATCAGATGTCATTACTGATTACATCTTCAACTCAAACAGCTTCTCTTGGAACTAGAACTTCTCCACACAAGGTCAGAAAACGTTGGTCTCCGAGACACAAGTAAAGGTGCGTTCATAAGCCGACTGTCTGCCTGCTGTTGTTTATTTCTGTCAGCAGCGAACATTGCGAGTCCAGAGGAAACTATTCAACGACTCCGTGATCAGCTTGCTTCATCCGACAAAGTCAGCGAGTCCCTTCGCGCACAGCGGGATGGCACAAGTGTGTTCTCTCTGCTTTCATTCACACCTCGTTGACAGTCGCTTCTCAATGCTCAGAGAATCAATTAGATGAGACCGTAGCAAATCTGGAGAAATCTGCTCAAGAACTCCGTGACCAGCTTGCTACGGCCAACGAAGAAAATGAAAGACTCAGGCACGACATTCAATCTCTTCGTGCTCGTGAGTTCAGTCCACGTTTACTTCCACTTCGTTGACAGTCACCTTCCAACGCACAGACAATCAATTGAATGAAATCATCGGGGTCCTACAGGAAGATCTGGGCGCGTTTATCATCATTCCGACTCAGCATCTTCTTGGGATCATCAACACCATGAACGAGGATCTGCAGCAGAATGAGTCGATTGTGAATCGGATGAAAGGCGAGTTTCTGCGTCATTTCGTAGTATATTGTACTGAGTCCCCGCTGTCAGAATTTGTGGACCAATGCACATCAAGGCTTCGGGCCATCGGAGATGAGTTGTCAAGTGCGGAGAAACGTGGCGTCGTGGCGTTCTCGGTCTATTCTGCTATATTATCGCTGACCTCCTCGCCTCCCAATATTGTGTTGCTGGGATGGGCCAGGATGGGGCTGCGTTGTCATCCAGTCGATGAGGTATTGGGAGGCGCAGACAAGGTATGGTATGGCTTGCATGGTCGCTCAGAATAACTCAATGGTTCTCACGTGCGGTTCAGTTCACGTTTCCAAAGTTTCATCTTTATCAGGCAGTCTGTGATGTTTTTGAAGATGATGGTCGTGTTGCAGAGGCAATTGAATGCTTCCGGAAGATGGAGAATGATCTGTTAAAGGAGACTCACACCTTTGATGGTCGACCGCAATGGGAACTTGGTGGGCGATTTCATTGGTGACACAAAAATCAATATAATTCTAAGAATCCCTCCAGATTTCAAACTACGTTGTACCAAGAAACTCGAGGAGCGAGCTGAGACGGCTAATGACCATGGTGTGACCATTGAGAACTACTCGAGTGCACTCTCGCTCAATCCGATGAACATCAATGATATCATTGTGAAATGCTGCAAGGCGCGAGCAGATTTACTGAGGGAGGAGCTCGATAGCGTTACCAAGGTATAGATTGACTTCTAACATCGTGCGTATGACCGCATTGACGGCACAATCAGGCTATTGAACATGATCCATCGAACTACAAAGGCTACAAGAAAAAACATTCCCTATTGCATAGAATGACCCGCTACAGGGACGCGTTCAGCGCGTTCGAGATGATGTTGTCGACGATGAAGAATTCAGCGGACCTACGAATTTGTGGTGAGCCCGTTGGATCTCATCCGTTTGAAAACTCGAATTTATGTCGTTTTGATATCAGGGCTTCAAAGTCGATATCTCGACACGATTCCACTCATCCGAGAGGTCATCGATGACACCATCCGTGACACACCCAGCGTGCTCATCGATACCGTCACTGGTCGTCTCTGTGATAAAGCACAGCAAGTTGATGCGTTTAAAGAACAACTGATCTTTGATGAACTTCGGTCTGCAATGACTACCCATGGCCGTCTCGACCTTGGACGCATCAAGGAAGAGGTCGAGAAATTCTATGAATATGTAATGTTCTCGCATAGGTGGCAGCCCGCTGAGCCAACGTTCCAGGTGGTCGAGCATATCTCGATCTATGCACTACCTGAATCTCCCACAATAGAGAAGCTTGTCAATTTCTGTAATCTGGTTCAATCTCACCGTTTCCGATGGGCTTGGAGTGATACGTGTTGTGTCAACCAGGCTGACAACTGCGCCCAGCAAGAATCTGTGGTGGCCATGTTTCGGTGGTACTGTCGTGCGGCCCTCACGATCGTCCATCTCCTCGGTGTGTTCTTCGAGTCGCAACAGGAAGGCGATCTGTGGAAAAGCATATGGAACACTCGCGGGTGGACGTACCAGGAGTATGTTGCTTCAAGAGTGATTCAATTTTACACAGAGGACTGGAAACCATATCTAGATCTGAAATTGTTCAATCACAAGGAGTCGCCTGTAATTCTCTCGGAGATGGAGCGGGCAACCAAGTCTACCACGGAGAGGCTTGCCACGATTGAGCCGGGGCTGGACCGCGTACGGGAGAAGCTGTACCTGGCTTCGAAGCGCCAGACGACGCGGGAGGAAGATATCGCGTACTCATTATTTGGGATCTTTGATGTCTCGATCCCAGTCATATATGGTGAGGGCAAGCAAGCAGTCCGTCGCTTCCTCGAGCACATCCTAACACAGTCGGATGATGTCACGCTTCTCTCTTGGACTGGAAGCTCAGGTAGCACTACCAAAAGCTACCTCCCCTCCGATCTCACTGTATACGATCAAATTCTGCCTCCGCATGTTCCCCAAGCCATAGAGGCCGCCGAGATGAATGGGATGGTCATGGACTTGCAATCGTCCTTCCCCAATCCCTCTCCAATTGTCGCGCTATATGAACGACTCCTTGATGTCCCATCGCTATCTCTCGTCTCTAGTCGACTTCGACTTCCCGGGCTTATTTTTCACATCAAGAGTTTCCCCCAGCTCGTGGTACGTAATTCCGACTCAAGCCTTCTCGTTTATCGTGCTACGGCGCAGATTCTCGGCGAGGTACAGATCGAGGCCAAAGACGACTCGCTCGGGACGCAGCGCCTCATTCTTGCTCATCCGTGGATTGGTCCCTTACTCGATGAGGATTTCTCGGGCAGTGAACCTCTATTTGATCTCAACATGCGTGCGCTGCGGATGCTCGTTCGGCTTCGTCGACCTTTTGGTGCACTATTACTAGCCTCGCAGAGGCGTGCGCAGTACAAACGCGTGGCGACGGACAGTTTCGTCCAGGTTCAGATTCGGGCGGAGACGTCGTTGAGTGAGTTGATGGTGAGCATTGGTAGGGTCGACGTGCAGTAGTTGTACATTGTTGGCTTTGGACTTTGGGATGACGCATTTCGTTACATTTACGCCTTTCTTGGCCTGTATCCCGTCATCGGAGTAGACGCTCACGACCAAGAGCTACTCGTTTTATTCTCTCATCTCTCATCTCAGTGACATCCGGGGTACTATGTGAATGGTTCGCGTGCATGTAGTAAAGTAGGTGTACCTGACGAATAATGTTAACATGACAGCTTCAGCCAGTCCACTGTCCCAATATTATCCAAAGCTAACAATGCATGACTACTGTATATCGACCGTACGAATGCTATCCATCAATTCCTGCAACGGCGCCTGCGCCCTAATCTGAACCTCTATAAAACTGTCCGTCGCCACGCGTTTGTACTGCCCGCGTTTCTGTGAGGCGAGCAGCAGTGCGCCGAAAGGCTGCCGAAGCCGAACGAGGAGTCGCAGCGCGCGTGGGTCGAGATCAAGCTGAGGATCGTCGCCCAAGAAATCCTCGTCAAGCAGGGGACTAATCCAGGGATGAATGAGAACCAGGCGCTGCATCGCTAGCGAATCGTCCTTGGTCTCGATCCGCACCTCGCCAAGAACCGGTGTCGTGGCACGATAAGCATGGAGGCTCGAGTCAGAGTCTGGTACTGGTAGTGGGGTTATATCAACGAGACGGAAGACAAGCCCAGGAATTCGAAGTCGGCCAGACACGATGGAAAGTGATGGGAGATCAAGGAGTTGTTCATACAGCGTGACGATTGGAGAGGGATCGCGAAAAGACGACCGCAAGCTCATGACCTTCCGATCCATCTCGGTGGTTTCGATAGGTTGGGGAATATGCGGTGGGAGAATTTGGTCGTATACAGTGAGATCAGACGGTAGGTAGCTGTGGTGACCGCCAGAGGTCCCAGTCCAGGCGAGAATGGTGACATTGTCTAAGCGCGAGAGGATGTGTTCCAACAGTCGACCGACTGCTCGCTTACCCTCGCCATATATGACCGGGAGTGCAAGGTCGAAGATCCCAAACAACGAGTACGCAATATCTTCCTCTCGGGTCGTTTGGCGCTTCGAAGCTAGATATAACTTCTCTCGCACCCTATCTAATCCCGGCTGAAGCATGGCGAGCTTCTCCGTGGCAAACATCGTGGCCTGCTCCATCTCCGAGAGAATTATAGGTGACTCCTTGTGATTAAACATGTTCAGACCAAGGTAGGGCTTCCAATCTTCAGTGTAAAATTGAACGACTTTGGAAGCAACGTATTCCTGGTATGTCCACCCGCGAGTATTCCATATACTTTTCCAGATATCACCTTCTTGTTGCGACTCTGAGAGGACACCGAGAAGATGAACGATCGTGAGCGCTGCTCGACAGTACCACTGAAACATTGCGACAATCGATTCTTGCTGAACTCCCTTGTCGGCCTGGTCAACGCAACACGTATCACTCCAAGCCCACCGGAAACGGCGAGACCGAGTCAGCTTGCAGAAATTGAGGAGTTTGTTGATCGTGATAGATGGTGGTAGTCCATAGATGGAGATGTCCTCGACCATCTGGAATGTCGGCTCGGCCGGTTGCCACTTGTGCGAGAGCATTACATATTGATAGAACTTGTCTACCTCTCTCTGAATCCATGCATAGTTGACCCGAGCACGAGTGGTCATTGAAGCCCTGAGTTCATCGAAGACGGGGAATTCCTCGAAAGCAGTTGCTTGTGCTACTTTGTCGCAAAGTCGGCCGGTGGTAGTGTCGATGAGGACGCGCGGAATTTCCCGGATGGTCTGCTCGATGGCCCTGCGAATCAGTGGAGTCGCGTCAAGATATTGATTCCGCAGTGCTAACATCGAGATGAAGTGAGTTCATATTTGCACGACACGAAAAGGAGCTCACCGCTAATTTGAGGATCAGGCGATTTCTTAATTGTTGATAACATCGCTTCGAATATACCAAATGCCTCGCCGTACCGTCCCATACTATGTAATACGGCATGCTTCCTTACGTATGCCTTGTAGGACGATGGGTCGCGTTCGATAACCTAATCATACCGTCACTGCTGTCAAGACGATGCGACGCGCGTGTCGATTCATACCTTGGTAACGTTTGCCAGTTCATCCTCCAGAAAAGCTATTCGAGCCTTGCAGCACTTGACGATGAAATTGTTCATGTTAGCCGGGTCAAGCGACACTGTGTTCGAGTAGTATCCGATGGCAGCATCATAGTTCTTGGAGTTCATTGCTGCGTCTCCTTGTCTCTCGAGTTTTTCGATGCAACGCTGTCGGAATTCTGGAGAAATTTAGACTGGTCTCACTATCGTCACCGCAACGACTCACTCGGCTCCCACTGCAGTCGCTCTTCGGGGGTACAGATCTCGTCCAATAGTTCATTCTTCATTTTCCGAAAACATTCGATCGCCTCGATAACACGACTGTCGCCTTCGAGAACATCGCAAACCGCCCGATAAATACAAAACCGAGGAAGGCTGAACTGAAGGGAATGAGAGTCGTAATGTGAACCTAAACGATCATATAAACCACACCTTGGCTGTGGCGCCTAATGCCTCACTTGCCGAGTAACAAATCAGCGCCACTCTTGCCCATCCAGTCAGCACGTGATTGGGAGGTGAGCGAGTGAGCGACAGTATGGCAGAGTAGGCTGAAATTGCCTCGTTATGCTTCTGGGAAGTCAAAGCCCGATCTCCAATGGACTGAAGCCTCGATATACATTGACACGAGAATTCTGACGGAGGGGTTGAACATTCCATTCTGTGACATGATGCGGAACTCACCATCGACCCAGACTGTGATTAATTCATTGTCTTTCAGATTCTCATTCACATTGATATTGTTGGTGATCTCGAGAAGATGCTGTGCAGCATCATATATGCGGCCGAGAGCAAATGCGACTTCACATTCATACTTCTTGTCATGTATATAGAGGGCGCACTGGCGTACGGAAAGCTCGTTGCCGAGTTGCTGGATGGTTTGTTCTATATCGGCTACTTTTCGTGCTACGGGTATTGCCGATGGGTCAGAGAGTTCTGCGTCGGGGTGATCCGAGCTGGTTTCCTGCGGGTCAACATCTGCATGCAATGATGTGATCTTCTCAGTCAGTTGATCGACTGTATGTTGAGAGGCAACAAGCACTTTTCGGAGTTCCTGAACTGATTCATCGAGATGCCTGATCTTCTGACCTAATGAAGGGGACTGTCAATGAGGAATGGACCATCAACTAAAAGGCACACTTTTCAGCGCATCCGCCTCATGGATGGTTGGGGTGACATCTCGAACATTAATTTTTTGAGCCTTCGAGCGGCTGTCGCCATACGGCGAGGGAAGCAGGTCGCAAAGATTCTGAATGGTGATAGCCTTGCCTCCAGCGGTCGCAATGACATAGCTATCTGAGATGGTCATGGAATAGATGGAATGGGGGCAGGTGATGACAGACCCAATTTGCTGACGCGTTGTAGTGTCCCAGAGTGAGAACGACGAACTTCCTGAGACCACGACAAAACTGTCGTTGTAAGCCAATGCAATACCACATGGATTGTCGATGCTGTGAATGCGCCATTTCGACAGAGTCCTCCAGGCAGACACGTCGAGACAGTGGATGTCGCCATCGCTAGATAACGTGAAGAGTTGTTCGCCGTTGCGCGTCCAGGCGAGACTTCCGTTTAGCAATGAGCTTACGTAAATCGGAAATTCTGCAAGGAGTCGGCCGTCGCGACTGTCGTAGATACGAACAGACTCGCGACAAGTAACAGTCGCGATGAATCTTGCATGCGGAGAGAACTTGACCGCAAGTACGGAGTATTTGTGTTGTAAAGGGTCAAGTAGTCGCTGGCCAGTTGAAACTGACCAGACACTGACTGTCTTGTCCATTGATCCGCTGGCGATTCTTGTCGAGTCAGCTGAGATATCCACCGCATACATCCAATTCTCGTGTGCCTTGAACTCGACCACCTGTTCGTGAGTCGTCGCGTTCCACATCGTCACTCGACCATCCTGCGTCCCAGCGACGACCCACTTTCCATCTTGTGAAACGGTCAAGTCGCGAACCCAACTTCCGGCATCCATTGGCTTTCCCACCTCCTTGCCACCTGCCACTCGCCATCGTCGAATCTTTCCTTCACCTCCTGTGCTCACTATATGCTTCCCGTCAGGGAGAAACTTGACCGTCCATATGTCTTCTTGAACATCGATCTCTATCGGGTTCGCGTCACTTTGATCAATGACATCCGAGGAGCCGTTTCCACTTGATTCTTGGGGTTCCGATAGCACCTCAGTTTTTGTGATCTTGGGTTCATCGTATTTGCTCGCAGAAGCCACCTGTTGGCCGCTATCAATGGGTGCGCTGCTGCCCACTTTATTTGGTTCTTTTTCTCTCGTCAGTTCTCTGTGCCGATAGTATTGCTCACTCGTCACTTACTATTCCTCTTCCTTAGGCGTAGCCAGGAAAACATACTAGGCTAGGTTTCAGCGCTGCAAAGGAATGCCTCGGTGTTCCAACCTCTAATTGCCCCCGGTGCGCTGGCATTACCTGGCAACCTCGTGTACGTAACGCCATGCACTTGCCTCGTGCCCTGGGCGCTTGCATACATCTCATTTTTATTCTTATTGCTGTTTTAGCTGCCATGGTGTCCTACGTCGTAATGACGGATCGACTCCGAAGATATGATCGAAGATCGATCTTTCTCATGACTAGTTGTACTGATGACCCATGACTCCATGCTGCGACAGCATACTGGCACTACTCATTAACCGGTATTATCGCCTTGTTGCATCAGTGACTAAAGCAATAACCTGTACTTGTTCATCTACATCATTACACGGCGCACCTTACTGTTGTTTCGCATCAAAGAGCGCTGCAACGGAGGGCTGTGGCGTCTAAAACGGCCGGCTGGAACGCGGACCGAGTGGGTCATGTCATGCTCATCGGGGCATTCACACAGTCGGAATTGCAGAGGGGCGCAATAGGACCGGATTATTGACATGTCCATGATGGATCCCTTTGGGCACGTCATCACTAGGCCGTGATCCACTCGACACGTAGTTCCAGCTGGTACCTTGTCGAATCCGCGGGTTTCGATTCCATTCAAATACGTCCCAGATAGACTCTGCATCGAACGTATCTGGTACCCTCCTCGTTTTCCAATGTGCTATATTTCTGGGATACTACGGCGTAGCCCCTCGTTCAGATGTGCACGTGCCTCCGCTTCAAACTCGCTCGCTTGGATAAAACAGCGGTGGACCAGGCAGGAGAGGAACAGAGGGAGTGGCCCCCGCGCACGGTGGTGCTCTACAGAGAGTCGGAAGGGACAAGGACTGACTAAGCTGGTCGCCGCCGGCTACGCTACTAAACCTGACACATGTAATACTTGAAGTCCACCGAGTTTGCTAGTAGTCATGTCCAACTCGTTAAATAACCAACGAACTCTGTGACGACTCGTACAAACAAGTGTATTGTGCAGTGTACAATTTACGCAGACGAACTTGAAATTGCAAGGATGTAGTGTGTCGCACGTATAGCGATCTATATTTTTCGCGCCATTCTTTGGCACTTGTAGCTCTCTATATATACAAGGGTCCCGGCTCAAACTGGGGAGCAAGAAGGCCCAAAAAATCATGCCAGTAATAATGTATCGCCTGCCGATGCTATTTGCTACCCGTAAAATATCGTGACAAGAGTAGCAACTGATGGACGGTTGTGCTCATTATGATCCCAACAACTTCGGATTAACAGCTCGTCCTGAGGGGCAATATTGATTGGAATCTGGGGTCGTCTTCCACTCAAAACAGTCGAGATGATTGAAGTTGAACGAATCTCATTATATGGTATCTTTCCAGACAGCACCTATCATATGGGTATTAGCCGCCAGGCCATGGGATAAAACATGTTATACAAACATGCAACACAAGTCCCCCGAACGAGTACACATCACAAGGCTTCGTAGGATAAATTATATCCCGTGAATTATGTACTCGTTTGATCAGTGCGGGATCTGCGAACACCACGTTACCACAGATGCTAGACTTCAGGTATGAAGTCCAGCAAAAATCATCGATGAACGAGAGACCAAAATCTGTGATGCAAGCAGTTCCATCATCATCAATTAGAACATTGCCCTGCGGAAGAACAATCAATGGTTTATCCTAAGACCTCATCTCTACAAAGAGACATACACTATGCAGGTCGCCGTGTATAACGTCCTGACTGTGAACTGTGGAGAGTGATCGTGAGTGGCCTGCGATCACATCAACAAAACCAGTGCATACGATAGTGCAGACCGCTTGCAATATCCTGAAGCTGTAGCAAGGTTGAGTGTAGGGCTGTCCGAGTCATGATTGAACCTACCAAATGGCGTCTCTTGGATGGGTGTAAGATATGGTGATCTGCTAGATACTTGGACAGAGACCCATTGCAAAACCACGGGGTAACCATGCTCGGCAGGTGTCCAAAATCTGACACGACACCGAGTAGTGGGACTACATTCCTATGATTCAATCTCCCCCAGATCCTCAATTCTCTGCGAAGTTTCTGAAGAAAATAATTGGTTCATTCTCGTTTCAAGAAATGGGAGATTCTCATGTTTACCTTCAAGTGATTCTCTATCTCCTCAGGCTTGGTCTTAACCGCTTTCACTGCGACCTGATCACTGTAGTCAGTATGGACATAAAGATCCTCAAAAGCTAAGCTAACTTTGCGAGAAGATACCCCTGACAGCAAGTCGCATTCCCAAATATCTCCGAAACCACCACTATGGGTAGCAAAGCTTTTCCCTCTGCTAACCATGCCAGTTAATTCCACGATGGACTGTTCACTCAGGAAACCTAAACAAGGACGTGGGTGCATCGTCTCCATGGGAAATGGGGGAACAGACCTTCATCTTCCTCTGTGAGGGATTCACTGTGCGGAGTGTGGCCACTGTGAGAACCGTACGTATTTCGTAAGTCGGGAAGCCTGAGGTTCATGGTGCCTCACTGCATACCTGGTATAGATTATCGGACGCGAAGAATATTCCATACTAGAGATGTCTTCGCAGGAAGGCTGTGGTCGATTGTTGACTCCGGGGTGTCCTGTGTTCATAGGTGTAAACTTTAGGGAGGTGGTTGCGGAGTGAGGGGTCGGAGGCGTGACAGTCGGAGATGGCGGGGGTGAATCCATAGTAGACTCGGCTAAATAATACATTGAATCTGATGAAGAACAAGGGATGACAGAATGGTCGGAATGGTTTCTCTGTCGAGGATAGAGATTTTTGTACTTTGACTTGAGAAATGTGCGGAACATCCACCCATTGCCTGGTAGCGAGGCAGATTTCGTAGATATTTGTACAGAAGAACCGAAATAAGAACCACTTGCTTTCGGTTCCCAACGATAATTCCTAGCGATCAGATGGACAAGCTTCTCCATGGATTCGGCTAGGTTAGGCCCCGGGAGGGTGGTGATACATGCATGGTCATCGAAATCCATTTTGAGGCCTTTGAGAATAGAAGCGTTTATTCTCCACCAGTCCTCCATATTCTTCTCTCTCTCCAAATGAGTCACCACGATCGACACAGGGCTAGCCAGCTGACGCGAGATGGCACAAAAATCGTCATAAATTTTGAGCCATGCCTTCGTCGCCCTAGATCCGCGAACGCAGTACACGAGAAGGTCGATCTGACGATTACGGTGCCTTTCTTTGAGGAACTCCTTAAGGCTGTTTTGCGAACCGCCCCCCAAAGCGACTTGAAAAAAGCTGTGATCCTCGCTGAGACCGCGGGTATCCCAGAGACTGAACTTCTGACCACACAGTGAGGTCTCGTAACAGGCATTAACTTGAGTGCAGGGTCGAGAACCGTTCGAGACACGGGCAGCCGCAGCCCCACAGATAAGGTTAATGACAGAGCTTTTACCAGACCCGGTCTCTCCGAAAAAGATGATATGACGCCGAGTAAATGGATGCTTGCGGTGCGTATTAGCGCATTGGTATACATGAGATATGACTCCTAGAACAACAAACCTCGGTACTGTCTGCAGTCGGGGACATGATGCATACCTCAGAGACACGTGTGTCCTGTCACAAGTCCTGGGCGGAGTCACGGCTGACTCAGCTGTGACCTATTCCGTGTTGCCTGGAGCTTCAAGTTCTGTCTGTCCATCTGCAGTATTTCCTGTGGATATATCCTATGTAAACGTAAGAAAGACGATACCAACATGTGCTCTCCCAGCGGCTCGAGGCATCTATATCTCGAGAGGCCCCTGTGCCATCGACAGCTGCAAGATGTACAATCGAGGCTTGATTTCTGACATACCGCTAATGTGCAATCTGAGATAGAGTTGTATTTCCATACTCAACCATGTTACAAGCGTACGGATTGTCTTATCTTTCCTATACACACACCAACACCAAAGGACAGCTTGAAATATGTATACCGACTGACCCACAGTTGCAAGGGCGATGTCTCAAATTTCAAACGTCATGCACTCTGGATCTATGATTACAGAGTCAGCTATCGACGTTATAGTGATCATCAATGGATATGTTTTCACCGTCGTCCTGCTTGTACACTCACAAATGTCAGTATCTAGGTACCCTCAGGCGGCCGGACACGCAGAATCACCCGCGGTAGCTTCTTCCTGGCCGCGTCCCCTTCACTGGGCGCGATCACCTCCCGCGTATCCCCCTCTCGGCGACCTGATTCCAACGCCAGCGTTCCTTCAGAACCGGTTGGATCTTGTGACGCGCCCTCCAGAAACGTAAATTGCTTCCCTGACGTCGAGACACTCCGACCCAGATTCCTCCCGGGGAGCGTGGAATCAGGCGGTCCACCAGCCCGGACACCGTCGAGCAAGGGCTTCTTCCGTTCCCGAAGTGCCCTAGATGTTGACGGTGCCCATACGCTTCCACTAGGACCTAGGTTCGTACTCCGGGAGGAAGATGCCTTGATACTCGCGTCCGCTCCTTTTACCCCGCCGTTGAAGACCGAGAGGAGACCGACAGTACGAACGAGCCATGATTCCATGCTCGCGCGCACGGACGCCGAGCTGCGGGGCTTAGCTGCCTTTTCGAGCTACAAAGAACGAACAGCATGAGCGAATTGTATTTGGTGAGGTGAACCGCGGAACTAGGGCTTGCACCGCACCTTGACGAGGTTGCTCTCATCCCACCACGTGCTGTCTACCCAGCCATCAGTCACGTCGGATGCCAATGGCATGGAGAACACTTGGCCACTGGCAGGGACGTCGACATCCACGAGTCCGCAGAGGTGCGCCATGGCCCCGCTTGTCAGCGCACGATCGCTGTACCCCCCTTCGAGCACACTCACAACTCGGCCATGCGCATATTCGTTAGCCAGCTTGCACGTCTCGCGAGTGAATCGGTAGTAGAAATCTACGGGTACCTTCCGGCCATGTCTAGACATGGATGGGTACTCGTGCTCGCCAGCGTCGAACCCACAGCTAAATGGCATCAAGTAGGCTAGTGAATGGTTCAGTGATGAAACAGGCGTACCTGATGAATACGATGACATCTTCACCCGGACCACCGGTTTCATCCAAGAAACTACGCGCACGGTCTATGAGGGCGAGATACCGCGGATAGAGAACGCTCCAGAAATGTTCCTTTGAATCGTATCTCTGAAGGTGGATGTTCTCGATATATTGCCCGTGAGGACCATGAATGGATGTGGAAGCTGCTTGTACTAGCTCTGGTTTACCATCCTATGATTCAGTTAACCACTAAGAATCTTAATTTTAAGTGGATCATGAACCTCGCATGGAAAGGATAGGATATCGTGTAATGATCCATAATATACTCGCGGCCCTGGTTTCGCTGGACGTATGCCTTCCTCGGGCTGTTCAGAGTCAAGAGTCTGTTGATACGTTTCCTCATTCATCTGCCACACGATCGACTGTGTCCCATTTCCTGCGAATTCGTGTGAATACGCGGATAAGTGAGTCGAGGTAAACGCACCGTGGTGTAAATCTATGTCGAGGATGACGATTCTTTGCATGCCGTGCTTTAAATGCGCTAATGATGTATATGTAAGAAGATATATGCCTGCATAAACCGGACATACCATGTGCAGCGCCGATGGCGACGTTGTTAACGAAGCAGAACCCTGACGGCGTGTCCTCCCCGCAGTGATGGCCTGGCGGTCTAATTGCTACAAACGAACGTTCACACGAATCGTCTTGACTCTGAGGAGAGTGTTGGGGACCGCGAGTGGCTGAAATGCTCGCATCCACGGCTTCGCAGACAGCACCAATAGCGCCTTGAATCGCGTCGATGGAACCGGGGCAGACTGTGTGCAGACAACCATCAAGGAATCACGGCCGGAACGCGCGTGTGTGGGATCCGATGCGTGTGAGCGCGACATGGATAAATATAAACGAAAAAGAATCATCATGGACTGACGGTATAAATCAAGGGGTGGGATACCCTCTGGAATCTCCGTTCCCTTCTTCTTGATGTTCGTCTGGCTGTCGCGCGCCCACGAGATAAGGTTTTCGAGATAGACGTCTTCGTTGATGTCGCCGTGGACGTATTTGACGGCGACATGATCGAGAAGAGAGACGGAGGCGGTGGTTCTTCGGATCCTGACCGAGTCCGTGCGGAGCGGAGAACTTGAACTGCTTGGCTCCGGGTCCGTGGCAGTGGGTGCGATGGCCATGCGCGCTAACGCCTCTGCCAGATCGCCTTCCTCCGCCGCTACTGCCGGAACAGATGCGGGTTCGAGTTTCCGTGCTTTCGTCGCAGACTCGGCTTCCTCGATACGCGAAATAGCGGCAGCGAGCCCCAGTTTGACGGCACGGAGGCGTTCTGGACGTTCGAAGATGCCCGAGGTGTCACGGGAACGTATGAAACGATGTTTGAGGCATTCATCCTGGATGAATATCGTGGTGCGTTTGCCGTGTACGTTGGGAGAGGGATCGAAACTAAGACTTGTCTTGAGGATATCCAAGTCTGATGAAGCGGTGAGTTACGGAACTCTAGTGCTCTACATGGTATTGGAATACCCGATTTGTGGGACGAATCCGTTACTAGGTTCATGCCGATCTTGAGAAGTTGCAGCCAACTTGGAAGTACGTAGTGGAGTCATGGACATGACCAACCGCGTCGCAACACCACCTGCCACGGCGGCAACACCAATACTGAGCCGATAATATACTACAGTTATACACCCCAGCATAGTGTTAGCGGCAACAGCGAATGCGCATTCAGACCTAGTAGTACATGTAAATGTAGAAGTCGACTTTGCCTAGTTCGAGTGTAAGGAACACTCTTGGGCCAAAGCACCAACAATGTTCCTCAGCACCTCTTACCATCGCTGCAATGCATCCCATTGTGTGAACGCCAGATTATGATCATGCGACTCAGGAAATGCCAGTTGTTGGCGTGAGAGTCTAAGTTCGGAACCATCGGACACTGACAGGCTACTCCAAGAAAACCTGGGAAATGTGATTGATCGACAGTCACTTCGGTTACTAGAGAGTCTCAACGAAGCTTAGCATACATGCTCACGGACCACTGGCAGTGCGTGGAGCGTTGATCAGAATTCCTGCAGTTTATCCACCAAGATTGCCCACTCCAGCAACGTCACTCCCTGCTTCAACATCTCTTCCTTCATCTCCCTATCTCGTGTCTCCTCTCTTAACCTGGAAAGCGCACGAAGATGCTCTTGGTGTCGGATGCCGAGGCTGGACAGTACCGGGGCAATATGCAATAGTGAAGGCTGGCAAGACGCGAGGACCCCTTCCACGGACGAAGTCGACGGCGACCTACTTCTTAATGATGCAGCCATACGTGGATTTGCCGCGTGCTTGACCTTGGGGTGTTGTGGAGGTGAGCTACTACTTCCACTTCTGTTGTGTTGGTGTTCTTTCCCCGTGAAACCATTCCTGCGTGGAGGCGAGCCTGAGTGCTTCATGCTCTGCCCCGTGAGGGCGTTGATCTCTGCCAAGGTGTATATCCTCTCCGATCGGGTTGGACTTGGGTCTCGCACGCGCCTTTCGCGTTTGGAGATCGTACCCGCCGTCTTTTGTGGTTTGAGCGCGCAGGATGTGCTCAGCTCTACGGGGCTGAACATCTTCTCTGATCTGCCTGATTGGGAAGCGACAGACTGACTCCTCAGAAGCAGCGCCTGCAGACATGCATCAGATGAGCTTCGGTCATCCTTCAACGCACAATATGGCCATCGACTCACCTCCACTTCCCTGGGTCTAATCGTTTGATCGACAGTATACGTCCTCTCACGAGCTTTGTTCGTCCCCACCAAGGATTCCCCGAATTCGCTCAAACTGACATCGTTCCGTGCAACTTCCTCTCGCCATGTAGTCACCTTGCCTTCTCTTTCTCCTTCCTTCGGTGGTGGTGGTGGCGGCGGCGGCGTTCGTGTAGCCATCCCGCCTCGCGCACGAATCGTCGTGTCCAGGAAGTTACCGTTTTCATCGACCCCGACCTCCTGGAGACGCCTCGTGACCTCTTCCATGTACCTTCCGAAATCGGCGGGCATCACGCCCTGCTGACGATGAACCTCGTACTTCTCGGCCCACTCCCCATACACCCTGCTATAACGCAAACCGCCCTCGTCGTCCCCAAGCCCTTTGATCGTCTTCACCTCCGTCACGCCATCGAATGGATACATTTCCGTCGCCACCGCCGTTTCGTAGTCGTAGGTCACGGCGTCAAAGTCATCGGGCAGGATCTGTACGGTCGTCGGTGCACGTGGGTGTCGGCGAGAAATTGGCGGTGGCACGGCAACGATGTCGTACGACGAGTCTTTGTTTCCGTTCATCAAGACGATACCAGTTCATCGATGCGAAAGATCAAGAAATCAGCTCGATTCGTTGACGTTGGAGGCGTTCAGGTGCTAACTCACCACTATTGCTGTTCCCATCCTTGAAGCGCATTTTGACCGGACACGCCTCCGACGAGAGTTTGTGTGTGCAGATCAGTCTTACGAGACTGGGTCTGTGGGAGCGTCTGAGGGAGGGGTTGTCGGTGGACTTTGGGAGAAGGGTGGTGAGGTGCGAAAGAGGACCAGCCTGGCCCTGGGCCTCCCCTCAAGGCTCGAAACCCTTTTGACCAGAAAATGCCCCGAACACGAGGCTGGTGAAGTCATTTAGATAATCTCTTCCAACCCCATCCATCACTCGCAGGCAGCAAAAATGCGTTTTCCACGTGTTGTCGGGGTGGGGTGAGGGCGTGGCCCATCACTCATCACTCGCAGTCTGGCTTTCCGGACCGGTGCGGCCATGGATCGGGGCAAACTCGCCAAAGATCGATACGGTGGATGTCACAGGCGAGGCATTTTACGTATGGCACTCGGTATGACGTTTGGTGTATGCGATTTACAGTTTAGACGCCTCCCGCTGGATAGTCGAAACGCAAACATCCAACGATACTTGCGTGCAAGCGACTTGAACTCCATCTCTCGGAAGCCTTCAAAAATAGGTGATCGTGAAATCAGATTGTGATGATCCGATATATGTCACCCCCGTTTTCCTTTTACCCCTGCTGCTGCAGAATGGTTTCGCCGTCCCTTTTCAGGTACTTGTTTGTACCACTCTCGCATTATCTCCAGATCATTTAATTTTGTTCACCGGAATGACCATTGGTTACTGCGAGGACCGCAGTATCATTCCTCGCATCGAGCCCTGCTTACCGATATTAGACAGCATTCTAGTGCGTAACCTGTTGATCGTGTTACCTTTCTAATATTCCACATATTAATTAAACACGATCCTGTAACTACTCATGATACATGGAACTCGACACTCTGGATTGCAACGTTCTTCTAGATTGTGGTAATAAGCCCCCTTCTTCGTAGTCATTGTATACCTAAAGTCGGAGAGAACATACGGTGGCACAGCGACTTGGTCAAAGTTGACTTGAAGGTTCCTAACAGTTCCACTGATAAAGGAAGGTATGAGCATGTCACTTTTACTTGAATGCTTCCGGTCGTCACGCTGAATGATTGTGTACTTCCTACAACCTAAACATTAAACGGATTAAAAAAAAAAGGTAGGCAAATCGGACCGAAGTCTTGATGCAGATGTCGTCGGTGATACTAAGTTCCTAATGCTGAAAATGCTTGTCAGATACGGTCGTGCATTTGCTGTTACTATGGCGAATCATTGATGCTCTGAACGATCGATAACTTTTCACACGACGTGAAGAGGTTTGAGAGTTCATGCACAGAGTACATCTGCTAGGAAAGCGGCGCAACCACCAGTGGTCCACCACTAACCTACCCCTATGCAAGTTCGTTACCGCATTCCTGTTTCGGAACGACCGCCAGTGTTGACACCTATTTGAAAACAACCAGAAAAGAAACACTCCTATCTGTGCAATCGAGGTAAACTTCACGATAATAGGCATGTATTAGCTAGTAGGAAGAACATGCACATGGAATGAGACATGGCAAGGTCAAACTACACATACGACTTTCCTACAGTCGTCGCTTTCAAATCACGCTATCCTTGCCTCCGACCCGCCGGGAGTCCACCTGCTTAGGAACGGTCTGGAACGATGGGACGCAAGCTAGGTTGTTTTTCCAAGTAAGCCGCGTTCTTCATCAAATATGTATAGTCACTGCCATCCCCCTATAAAGAAGACGGGGTCAGAATGAACGAACGAGACGATCAACACAATTGACTGACGATCATCGAAGTCGGGAACCCGAGCTCAAACGGGACGATGCTCTCCAGATACCCAATCTGCTCCGGGGAGAGCACGATCTCGAGCGCTTCCAAGTTTGCTTGCAAGTGCTCCACCTTGCGGCCACCCACGATAGGGAATACGTAGGGCGCTTTCTGCATCACGTACGCGATCGCCACCGCCGTGACGTGCTTGGCACCGACTTCCTTGGCTACCTTTTCCAGAGCTGCGCTGACGACCTTTTCTTTCTCGTTTCGCCTCCAGTCGGGGTTGGAGAACGAACGACCGTTCTCGCCTGTTTGTTTGCGCCGTAATTCCTCCTCGTCTGTGCGAAATCTGCCTCGTCCAAGGACACCCCACGGTGCCAAGGCCATCCCTGTCGACACGCGATGAGCTTTGTGCGGTGGGGTCATCCGAGAGAGCCTCCCTTACCATGAGCCTTGCACATCGGAATGATCTCTCGCTCGAAAGAACGTTCCATAATGTTCCAGAGACCTTGATAGATTACGAATGGCGTCTTACCGTGATCACGAGCGTACTGGTTCGCCTGAGAAACTACCCATGCTGGCGTATCAGAGATTCCCTACAAGAAAACAAAACCATTCAACAAACACTCGTCACAGTGAAGACTTTGGATGCTCACCAGATAAAGCACCTTCCCTTGTTGAACGAGGACGTGGAGACCGTTCATGACTTCCTCAATGGATGTCTCCCAATCCCACCAATGGACGTAGAGAATGTCAATGTACGTCGTCCTCAGTTTCTTCAAGCTGGCTTCCACGCTGAGGTGCATGGATTTCATGTTATTCCCGGTATACATAGCCTTTTGCTTGATCCCCGTCTCTCCACGCATGTAATTCGTGGTGTACTATAAACTCAGGATCAGGTAACGCTGCATAAAAGTGGACGAGCACGAACCTTGGTTGCAATGACAAGTTGGTCCCGGATTCCACGCTGTTCGGCCCATTCACCGATAAACTCTTCCGATGTCTGGTCTTGGCTACAAGGGACGACGCGGTCAGGGAACGGACGAACGGGATGGAGCGCCCTCTTCCCGGCGAGGAAAACTCACTAGTTGTTGGCGGTGTCGATAAAGTTACCACCAGCGTCGTAGAACGCGTCGAGCAGCTTGAAAGAAGATGTCTTGTCCATGCTTCCCATCCCGAATGACTCCCACTTGTCCCCGATGTTCATACCGCCGAGCTGGAGTGGCGAGACGTGAATGGAGGCATTGGGCGAGAGCATGCGGTACCGCGCGAGACGGGACGCGGGCTTTGGAACTGGTACGAACGCTGCTGACATGGTTGAGAGTACTCTTGTGGTTTAGATGGGATTGGGCTGAGTGTGTGAGGGGTAGTCGTCGAGGTGCAGGGGGCTTATATACCATATTGGCTGGCATGATCTTGTAATAACGATTGGCACATCCCATGAAGAATGTGTAATGGATGAGGAAATCTGACCAGTGGAGGATGAGAGAAGTTGGATGAGCTGACTGATCAATGATCACGGTCGCGTCAATCGTGTAATCGTAATGACACTCTGCTGTGCCGTGCAAATATAGCTTCTCTGTCGGCACCGAATTTGGACGTGTGTAGTGGCTAAAGAGCCGAGTCGAGTCAGAGAGCGGGCGCAATGAGAAATGACGATTCGCCAATCGATCGACCTCGTACAAAAGTCATGACCAACCTGCGTCTCGTTGACTATTCGAAGATGACAAGAAGAGTGAGTAGTGGCGGTGTGGGTTTCGTGACGTCAGCAAAAGAGGCCGGGTTGAAAAGGAAGCGCTCGAAGTTCTTACGAACGTTAGATGATAAAAAGCCACCAACACCAGGGACGATATCATCAACCGATAATCGTATCGTAGAACTAGTTGTTTAAATTAATAAAAAGGTTACGATGTCCATCTGGATCCATACAGATAACAGAAAACACGTCGACATCATCTTCCAATGGCGCGAAAGCTCCTACCACTTGCACGGAAAGTCACAAGCCAAGCGTTCTGCACGACCCAAGCATCAATCGAGTCGCCACTTTCGTACAGCCAGAACGAGAGACGGAAATACCATAAGATATGTGATTTACACCCCAACGCCCACACGGTGGCCAACGATTCTGTCCCCATTGCTCATGCCAGTTCCCGAACCAGTACGTGTTACGCCCGCAGCAGCGCGTACTCGTTTAAGTGCAGCCAGCTCCGTCAATAACCGAGCCCGCTCTGTCAAGAGCGTGTTCGTTGTCGCTGTCGATCCGGGCAGTGGAACCGGCGGTGGTGATTTTCCTTTGGCGCTCGACAACGGGGGCATCGTTGTTGGCGCGGGTGACCCGCTCCATCTTTTGTCACTCGCTACCATCCCCGCCGCTGGTGCAGATGACTGTGCAGACGATGCGCTCGAACCGGTTCTGGTGCCATCGCGGATGCTTGATGCCCCACCGCTTCGTAGGCTACCGGGCGTTGAAAAGGAAGGCGGGGAGGGTGTGTAGGAGGGGGAGCGGTGGGAGAGGGGACGTGCTGCCGCCTTCCCCAAGCTTCCCCCACTTCTGCCCACGTCCACGCCAACATGTGATTCACTCTCGAATCCTTGGCGGGACACTGTTTGGAACTGGAGACGACGTGGTGGACGGGGTTTCGCAGGGGTACTCGTATTATTGGGTTTCGAGAATGAGATGTCAAATGGCGGATCCGAGTCGGTGGGGGGTGACGGAGGTGACGGAGGGGGACTTGGAGGTAAACGCCTGGCCGAGTGTTTTGGAGAAGGAATGAGCAAAGGTGGTGAGGGTGATCGGGGGTGCGGGTGCAGCTTCGGCTTGTCAAATTTTCCCCAACGCTCAGACTGTGAAGGGGGGGACACGCTTGCTCTCAAACGTGATGTAGCCGACTTGGAGGTCTCGCCAGCCTGGACATGCTTGAACGAATGAGATGGGAAAGGCAGTCCCGAACCTGAACCTGCGCTCGTCGGATACGCATGTGACCGAGTGTGAGAGGCGGCAAAGGAGCTGAGCTCAGTGGCGGTATCGACAGGGTCGATCCATCCGGTGAGACGAACGCGTCTGGGGGTAGGGGTGGGGGGTGCATAGAGATCGTCGTTGTCCTGCTCGTCTGCATCGTCATCTTCATTCCTGGAAAGGTCAACCTCTTCAGAATCGGGCTCGTGAGACAAGGAGTGACCAAAAGAGGAGGAAGGTCCTGCCAGAGCGCGGATATACGAAGGGTCCTCCAGTTCGTGTATACATTGCGGGCGGAATGAAGGTGGCTGGTCGTCATCCTCTTCTGCATCTTGCATCATGCGAACGGCATTGTACATTTGTAACGTATCCTGCGATGCCCCGTCGAAATGGTCAAGGTCATCGTGGGTGTTGGATACACTGGTGCGAGAAGAGATGCTTCGAGCGCGGATAGAGAGGTCGGTGTGAGTTGTAGCGGACGCAGAAAGGGACGGCTCAGGCGAGTGGACGAGGGGATGGCGGGGGACGTCGCTGATGTGTGAGAACGTAGAGAAATCAGGATCAACGCTTGCTTCTCCGATGGATCTGGAAGGCGATGGGGCTCGAGGCGATCGCGATTTTTGAGTAGAAGAAGGCCGGAGGAGGAGTGAAGTGGAAAGTTCGATCGTATCGCCTTCGCCTTCGCCCTCCTCGGTGCCGTATGAGTGGTGGTTCGAGTACAACGAGCGGGGACGCGACGACAGACGGGAGGAGCGGATACGAGGCAGGATCCCCCTTCGACGAGCGAGCCAGCAAAGCAGTTCGCCAACGAAGATAGTCTCCTCCCAACCGCCATCTGCGAGTCGTTCAGGGTCAACCTGGCCTAGACCGATCTCGTCTACCCACCCATCGACGCTGACGCCCCCCGCCGCGCCCAGCGCCGAGTCATCTGCATTGGAAGCTGCGACCGAGAGGTCCCCATCTGCGTCGACGGCCGCAGTACCACCACGAAGAACGTCACATTCGAGAACGCCCAGGAGCACAAGCATAGCGCGGGATTTTGCATCTTGTGTGCGGGATTGGCGGACGGAGAGGGGAATGGGGAGACGGGCGCTGATGATGGATTCAAAGATGGCCAAGAGGAGGGATGGAGTGAGGTCAGCGGGGTGATCAAGACTGAAGGGAAGAGAAAGGGCGGCGAGGAGGGCGTTGAGAGAAGGGAGGAACGTCGGGTGGAGCGGGCGGGGAGACAGCGTCGTCATCGTGCGACGCGACGTGAAAAGCAGTCTCGTCGTCGTCGTCGACAGTGAGCACACACGGATGGCTGTGCAATACCATGCTTACGTAAGTTTGGCGAATGTAACATGTGTTTAACTCGTTTGTGCTCGACGACGATGGCGACATTCGAGTATGTTGAGATCCCCGCCGACGCCGTTCGGCTCAAGAAAAATACGCTTGAATCAGCGACAAAAATCATCACTTCGTTACCAGACACAACGCCTACGTCGTCCACCACATGTCGCGCCCCCACCGATCCGCTCTCCCCCGCCAAATCCGCCTTCACGCTCGTACCGCAGATGCTCCTCTCTGCATCTATCGGGCAATCCTCTCTCCCGCCCACCGCAAGCATAATTGCATCTGCCATCACTCCCTCAAATCCACGCTCACACTCATCAGAGGCCCTCTTAAGCACACGAGACCCCCTCTCTGTCCCAATCATGAGCTCCAACTTTCGTCGTTTCGTATCCAGAATCGGCCCGGTATTCTGGCTTCAGGACCGCATTGAGGAAATAATCCTCTGGAAAAAAGGCTGGAAACGCACCACAGTCTGGCTCGCTGCCTATGGATTCTTTTGTGTGTCCTCCCCGGTCTGTTGCTCCGTCTGGTCATTCACGTTCTGCAGGTTACTTCCCGAGGATGGCGCTGTTGATTCCCCATACAGTGTTGCTTGGCGTCATACTTGGTTATTACCCTGATCCCGGTGCCGAACCAGTCCCGATCAGTGTTGGTGAGACGACAGCTGACTGGCAGGCTAATATACAAGCTATCCAAAATCTCATGGGTGCCTTGTGAGTCCATTCTGCGAGTGACTACTTACAGACAACTGCACGTACTTTAGTTCGGACGCGTACGATGTCATCGTCCCCCTTCTCCCTTTACTAGTGGCACCACCCCCCTCTAGCCCTTCCCATCCTATCTCCCGCTCCAAGTCCTCTCCCGTGTCCACTTCTCCCCCGACACAATTCCGGGAACCCCCCTCGCGTCTTATGAGTAAGCCCTCTCGGCGCTCCTCCGATCTCCCCAGCAGGTCCGCCTCGCAACCGGCCCTCCAACCACATCACCCCATCCTTATCGTGACCCTCATCTCTTTTCTTGTCCTCCTCCCAATCCTCATGACAGACCTTCTCCCTCTCCGCCTCATATTCTTCCTAGCTGGAGCAGGAAGTGTAGTTGCACTCCATCCCCGGATCAGAGGTTCGCTCTCAGGGATTGTATTGACTGCCTTGTCCGGATCAGGACCGGGCCTCTCTTTCCAACTCTCCGTGAACATTCCTTGCCTGCCTCATCCCCTCTTTTTACTCCCCAACGTAACACGTCGCATCTTTCGCATCTCTTCTTCCTCTGCTCCTCTGCTACATTCGCGTACGCGTACGTTTGCCCTGACTCTCGCCCCACGTGATATCTACCTTTCTATCCGACGACTCATCGACGACGACAAGCTTGACGATACGGTCTGGAACGCCCCGATCGCTCATGTCGAGCTCTGGGAGAACGAGCGGTGGGTTCCGGTCACACCCGAAGGCAAGCGGCGTAAATCTACGCTCACATTTGTGGGCGAAGAAGATACTAATGAGGACGACGGAGCATCCACAACTTCGGCTGCGTCGGCTGCGACAACGGCAACTGTGTCAGCACTCGGAGGGAAAGCGGCCACAGCGGGTGGGACGTGGTCCAAGGCGAATCTGAAGCAAAACGAAAGGACCGGATGGACGAGAGGAAGAGACGGCTGGTCGGGTGTCGGCGGGGAAGTCAGGTGCGTTCAATTACTTTGAGCAGTGTATCATTTCCTTTTTTTCCACTTCCCTTTTCGCGTTTGTCGAGATACTCACATTCCATTCGCACAGCAGCAACCTCACGTTTTCGCTTTCCCCTGGATGGGATTTTGTGCAGACGGAAGGCTGGCAACCCGATCTGAACGCTGCATGGGCCGTCGAAGACGCTGCTCCTTCGACGAGCGTTTGCGTAGGTGCGGACGAAGGTACGTATCCTGACGTCCCCTCTGCGTTCGCTCCTTTCTAATTTCGTTCGTCGCACGCGACCTACTTAGACGGTTGGACGTACACTACCGACACGTGGACACATCCTCGACCGGACGCACGACCGGGTGATGGATGGGTGACTCGTCGACGGCGGTGGGTAAGGCGGGTATATTTTAAGGGCGCGGAGCAGTGACGTGTTGCCGTCGCCCGTCTTGTCTATTGTTGGTTGCACTTGTATGATACTCGTTCTAGTGCTTAAATGCACATTCCTTGTTAGTGTGTTCCATACACTCTTAACTCTGATGCAAGCTATAGGGGTCCTCAGCTTCAGCACAGACAGAATGTTATCATTCAACTTCAGGGTATGCACATATATATTTTACATGCAAATCTAAGAGTAGAAACTAATATGAAAGCTACTTCCAACATGTGACCCAAGACTCTCCATAAGGGAAGTTGGTGAAATCAAGTTTGTAAGGTTGGTGGGGTGATATGACTAAAGTATGAACAGGAAGATGGAATGCATTTCTACCCCAGGATGGAATCCAGCAGTAAACACCATCAGAGAGCCTGACCC
>JBBPLL010000416.1:0-25486 GCA_038089755.1 Leccinellum rugosiceps | reverse complement strand
TATGCTCCAGTGTAGTACAGAGTGTACAATCCTGTACAGCCCTGTACAACCTCACTGCTATCTCTGTACAGCTCTGTACAGCCCTGCAGCTCTGTACCATCCTGTAGACATCTGTAGAATCCTGGAGTGACTGTACCACATATTCCAGTTTACTGATGTACTTAAGACTATTGCTGATGGTTTGATGTTTGACGGCTAGTGAAAAGTTAAACTCTTTGTGGGTGTCGACGCACTAGAAGGGCGTGAACGCAGGACAAGCAAGACACGTTCCAGCATACCTTCTGAAGGTATCAGTAAACATCTCTCGTCAACTTCTTGAAGAGCATCCAGGAAAGGTTTGCAAGCAAAGGTCCCGCCAGGTCAAGGTGCTTCTTGCCGAAGTGATCACGATCATCAAGCTCTCTCCGTTCCGAAGCAACAAGCAGTAGTCGAAGGATCATATAACCGAAGAAATATATCTTCTTCGATTCTGAACCCTCCGCCATGGAAACATGCGGCAGCATTTCCTTTGGCAGAATTTCTTGAGCGTAGCGGATATGTCGTTCTCTAGAAAGACCGGTAGGGATACCTCTGTTCCCAAGAAAACCGAGCGCCGCTTCACGGTCCTGAATGACGGAACCGTCGTCAATATAGGGCTTCAATATCTCGAGCATCTAAGAATCCTGCAAGTCATAGCATATATGCTCGAGGATGTCACGGTCTGAGATTACTCCAAGTGCACGGAAGACAACCTAGATGGAAATGTCGACACGAATGTATGGGATTGTGGCTTTCATGACATTCCTGAGCTTGAAGGGTATGAATGCAAGGCTCGTCAAAGAATGTCTCAACACTTACGAATCGTTCTTGGTTGCGGTGGAACATCTTCACTTCGAACTGACTGATCGTTTTCCCACCCTTCTCGACAGCACTCCATATTTCGGCAAGGAAATTGATGGGAGAAGGCTGGGCCTTGGCAAAGACCTAGACGTGATTCGTTGCTATACGTTCTTAGGTGATGAGGACCTTTTCAGATCCATTTATGATGAAATACCCGCCAGAGTCGTATGGACACTCATTAAGGTCGTACAAATATCGAGATTCTATGATCCCGACAGCGCAGCGAGGGTGATAGGGATTGAGCTAGAGTAGAGACTTACTCTTATTGAGAAGCTTAGAGCTATAAACTAAGGAGCACTTCGAAACCAGTACTTAGTGTGAAACACTGAGTAGTGGTTGTAGGAGAGAAGAGCCTATTGATTTAGAGCGGAGGCAACACTCTTATATACTACACAAGATGTTTGTACATATTGTGGTATAAGAGATAATCTATCCAATAGCATAAGTAACTCTTATCGTATGGATATTTTATCCAGTAGCAATAACTACTCTTATCTATGACATCATTGTCAGAGATAGCAATTAATAATCAGAATGATTATGTATAAATAGATCGGTCTAGAATGGACCGTTCTAGGCATGGTAGTAGTAGAAATTGAATTAAATACTACCGTTTCAACAATAACTGGCCGTTTACTCTGCCCAGTAGACTATAATTGGCAAGATGAGACATAATCAGATTTATTCTTTTGTATCATTCCTATGTTGACACATCACATTCTTTAGCCACCGTGCCTTTATCCGTGATTCCCATCCGGATTTCTTGGTCACCTCCGATTCTTGGCCAACTTTTCTATACGAAGGTGGAAAGTATGATCCAGAAGACCCGAGAAAGGGATTGTTCAAGAACAGTCTCCTATTAAAGGTGTGTGGATAGTATCAGTATCAGATGTGCAGCGGCACTAAGAAAAGGCACAAAGGCATTCAAACATATATTCACATCGCCGAGCTCAGCCCTTAAGACAGATATCGGCGAGTGTGAACACACTGCAGCACAGCCAAGGAAACGACGCAAGCTCGATGAATGCCGTACCCGTTCTAACGTTGCAACATTACTCGGAATGAAGTCCGTCAGTTTATATGCAATCGCATACATTGCAGTCCAGGTATCCCGCATGCATTTATTCCAAATCGCTATTCACTCGCTTCAACACTAGGTTCGCTTTGCATTATCAAGCTGTGGTAGTTGGCGGACCATGGATGGCGACTTCAACCACTACGACTTCTACAACAACATTGTTTCTTTCTTCGAGTGTGTGGAAACACCCGAAGACAAGAAATTCATAGACGACTTACTCTTCTGGTGCCAGTGGAACCGGTATTGTGCCATTGCTTTGGATCTCAATTCTGATTGCTCACATTTTACCTTCATTACAGTAAGGTCTTTGGGCGGACAAATATGTCAGTGTATCGACCACGCGATACAGGCAAGATGTCTGTGGCTATGTCCCTCTCAGGGAGGCGTCGAGGTGCGCTAGTGGGTGAAACGTCTACTGGTACATAATAAGCTCTACTATTACCATAACCCTACTAGTAAAAGCTGCTCGCGATGTACGAGTATTTACTGTACAATACATTCAATACATTGTACACGATCTTGATTGGTATGCCACAATTTCACCTGGTGAATTGCCACCTATGACCAGTATGCTACATTGTGTGCTGTCCGAATATTAATAGCCATAACTAGCTTTCTTATGCTGCTGTGTCAGGCATCACATCCAGCTCCACATGAACCATGGTCATTTATATGAAACTTATTGCTATCGTAATGTACACTGTGACATGTGGTCCATTGTCAGTATGTGTTTATATAGGGAGATGATCTCCATAGGCTCGAGATCATTCCCACTGCTATCCCGGCCACTTTAGTGACCAAAAGATATAAGTCATGGATGAGTTTTCATGATGACTTAATCTCGGAAACACTGGGATACAATGTACTTTATCATCTGGATTATGACAAGCACACCTAATATTCTCCATAACATAGACAATAAATTTCCTGCTCAAGTTCAACCTTCTTAGAACTGGAAGTATTGGAATAATATGGACGAGACTTCCTGCAGTGTCAATGGCTCCAACGAGTGTGTACATTGTGACTTTCCAATAAAAGCTAAGGTATGCACGATATAAGCATTACTTCCCTCAGTGCAGCTCTGAAATAAACATTAATCACATGGGGCAAGGCCCTCACGCCGTGTGTTCTGATCGGCATTTTCCTTGTCGACTTCAATGCCAGTAACCTCAGTCAATGCTGGTAATTGACCATCCCTCCCGGAGACAAATGTTTGTCCCACAAGCCCCACCATTTCCAAACTTATTCTACATCTGCACAATGAAGTAATGTAGTCATTTGGCCACTGTGCAGCTTCGCCTATGATGTTGCCAGTAAGTATCATGCACCAAGACATGTATGGATGCTCCCCATTTAGTTACTATTGGTATGAGGCGTAAAGCGTTCCTAAGCTATATATAGCCTGATAGTGTCAAAGAGGTACACGATACTTATTGCAGCTATGCTAAAGCAATATATACCCTGCCCGTTAAAACTTCATTCTCGTGATGAAGCAAAATGGCCGCCACCTCTTTCCTTTCCTGTCCTTCCTACAGTAGTCGCTCGTCCTTGATACAATCGCCTTCACCCCTTCTCAGCTCACAGCCAGACACTCGCCCGACTTATATCTGTCCGACGTTGCATCACTCAACACCTGTCGTGACGAGCTACTGCCCAGCCCGCCCACCAGCGCACTCTCGCCCCACATTTTCTGTCTCTACGTACGTCACACCACCCTCATGCGCTAGCACCTTTCATCTCGGTCGCGCAGCACGAACGCACAGATCCAGTGAACGTTCTAACAATTTTCACTGCCTTCCTGTTCCCACGTCATCATGCTAAACCCGGTGTGAAGATCACCCTCCCTCACCGGTAAATTGCACAATCCATCTTCCTCTCATGAGAAACCACAAAGATAGGCAAGCGCGAGTCTGAGGAAACTAAAGATGGATGGGGATGGTACGCCTTCTGACATATTTTTTTCGCATCTGATTGTGGTACAATCTAGGCTTGTCCCCCTCCCGAGCCTGCCTACGTGCAGATCACACGCGACCATCTTCACATGCACAGCCCAAGCAAGGTTCCGTTCTCTGAGATAGTTCACTCTCCCATAACTCCGAAGTGTCAACATCGATTAACCCTTTTTTCCGTATCCGACAACGCTGCGCCCAACCCAGGCTGTTCCTCGCAAATAACTCGTTCACGATGCGTTGCCCCCTCGGCCCAACTATTTTGACGTTGGGTAGGGATGGACAAAGTACTACCACCTCCAGGTTCGAGCTACATAGAACACGTTCCGTATCTAGAACACGACGGTCGGCCAGAGCAGATACCCGTGTTCAACGTCGAGACGATGCCGCCTTACCATCCGTACCCAGTCCTTGCCTGCACTGCGTCTAAACACGCGTGGTATTGCTGGATATCACCCTGCCTTCTCGGCGAGACGGAGGAGGTGCAGTACTCGGCCCCATTTGGTGACCCTGCGATGCCGCAGGTTGTCAGACAGCGTCTCTAATGACCGGCAGCGCATCCGCGAAGAGTACAGTCTCAGAGGCATGCAGACGCGGTTCATGGACGAGATGTCCCTCCACGTCGCCGTCAATGGTATATAACCTTATCTACAGTCGGCGTGGATAAAACATCGCCAGACGAAGGCAGCGCAAGTCGAGCAGCGTGCAGAGGCTTTCGAGGCTGCGCTCACGATCATGCACGATTTGCGTCTCAAGCGGACTCCAAGGTCGACGCTGAACGGCGCGCGCGACTCCGTCGACTGTGCGTCGAGATCGAGGAAAGGTTCCCTCAGCTCCAAGAGGGCGATGCCGACGCGACGGCGGTCGAGTTTTCACAACAACGCTGGGGGATCTCACATCGGCCAATGTCCTCGCAGACGCGGTCGATATTACCTTACGAAACCACATCTCTCCCATCCCCCGCCTGTCCTGCATGGGCCATCGGCTCTTTCATTTCAGGGAACACGGATGGACATTCAGAGTGCCGAGCACCGTCGAATTCGGCCCGTGTGTTCAGCCTCGCCTTTGCGGACCCCGAGGCATTGAGTGAGACCATTACTCATGCATATACGGTGCGTTGCTCCTCCAGGTGAATGCCGCGATGCAGTCCGAGGAAGCGAAACAGCTCGCCGAAAACTTCCACGTGTTGACCACTGGCAAGGGCAAGAACGCGCACCGATCGGATCTTTTTGGACGCAAATTTTAGTTCGGTGGGACGGAGAGCTTCGTATTCAACAAGATAGAGGAGATTTCCCTGTCAGATCGCCCGCAGACGCCTGCGCTCCGATGCGGGATCACTGCGGTACTGTACAAAGACAATCCACTGGCTGAGTTTGGGGCGGACTACATCTCATTGGACAGGCGGCCAAGCAGATCCTATGGCGGCAAGAGGACAACCTACATACGACAAGGCCTAGACACTACACTATATACGGCCCTATGAGGACCTCCGCATGCCCTCGCCTTGGCCACCCCACTCCAATGTCGTGGATCAACTGGGTCACGCAGTCGCCCGGGGTGGGCTATCTGCATCTGCTAGTTGTTGCGATCGACTATCTGGCATGGACGTACGACATCGAGACACGCCTCCTGTTCCCTGAGCCCGACGAGCTGCGGTACTTGGTTTCTGGGCAAGAGAAATACCGGGCAGCGCTGGCGCTGGAGGTCGTGAACGTGTGGACACGGTGTCTGTTTGCGTTCGAGTTGGGCAGGGACGGTCTGCCGCAGGGCATGGCGTTCTTGTCGGTGGTGGACATGGACCAGGTAGGTCGACGTGACGCGCGAGACGCCATCGCACTTGGGGTTATTCCACCGGGGGAGAGTTTGGATATTGAGCGGACGTTGGAGCGGAGTGGTGGGTCGTGGATGGATGGGCGGCCGGTGAGCGAAGGGGAGGCGGAGGGGAACGAGGATATGCGGGGATATCAGCGACCGGCATGCTCGGTGTATTGGACGAAAAGGCAATGTTCTTGTGGGCGCAGGCGACGAACGAGTGGGCAGAGGCGAGACACCCCGCCAAGCAGGTGCCACCACGGACGATGACGCGCTTGGGGGTCACGGAGGGGTGGAAGGGGGAGAGAAGATACGATCGAGTCGGGGAAGGGGCCGAGAGGAGGTGGATATGGATAGCGATATATGGATGGCCATGCAAGATGTGATGAATAACGGGAAGCGTGGATTGACATTCGAGGGGGGTACTGTCATTACATCCATCGTAGCGATCGATACTGCATACAGCGGCGCGGCCCTATCTGGCGCATCCTCGGCAGTAACGACCTCTTCTTCCCCGTCGGAATCGGACTGCGACGAAGAATCGTCGTCGCTATCCGACAAACCTCCACTAGGTTCCTCGGCTATGTCACGCAAATCGCCCATCCACGGATAGGCAAAAGCGAGCCTGTCCGACGTCTGAAATTCAATCTAGCCAATGCCTGATACCCAGGCACGTGGAAGCCGACCATGGCCAACGGCGGAAACACTGAGAAGGGTGGGCACAAAAGAACAGGACCACGCTCTAAATTCCACGGCCCGCGCATCCATTTCAGCATCATCGATGGTGGGAAAAGGATGTGGGACTGGGTTATGAATGGCTTGGGTTCCAAGAAGGCAGCTGTTTACGATGAAGACTGACACGTCCAGGCAGGCACCGCAGTTTTGCCTAAACTAGCCACCATATCCTCCAACAGGTGGGCTAGCGCAGCATCTCTCCCACCGCCACCGTGACGCTGGCACTGAGCACTCGAATTGGCAAGGGGATATTCTGTGAGGGAAACCATGTGGTTAAGGGTATCAACTGCTTCATCGTAGCGCTGTATGCCTTCTTTCGTATCCCCTGGGTCCGACCTGATTGCCTGATTTGATTACATCAATCACCGATTTTTCGCATACTTGAGAGCAAATAAAAACGCGTACCTCGTCTGCATCCTTCAACACGCCCTCCTGAAAATTTTGCATTGCCCGGGCTCTGCTTCGTTTGACGAGAACTTGAAGGCCTGTAGGATTCGAAGGATTCGAAGACAAAACAGCAGTGTAACTTGAAATCGCTGTTCTGATTTCTCAGATTCCATTGCTATGTCACCGATATCCTCCAAGGCCTTCGTGCATTGCTGAAGATGCTGTTCGATTGCGAGAGCAACGCCATCAAAATACCATCCAAACATCTTCCGAAATGTGTTACTACTAATGCGGATGATCATGGTCAGAGAATGAAGGGCTTACAAGCGAGATTACGACTAGCTCGGGACAATTTTCAGGAATGACTGCATCCCCTGCACACCCAAGCAATTCCGCAGCCCGCTCATAGTCACCTTCCTTCAACGACATGCCAGTGAGTAGAAGGTACATTTGAGCCTAAGCACAGCCTGATTGTCATCACTTCACACTGGCAATCCGGTGGCAATCACTGGCAGACGAGGAACTCACCGCCGTTGTCACAATATTGAAGGGACAACACATCAGGAAAACGCACGGCTACACAAGCAGTGCATGAGCACGGGCACGATGATCACCGTTTGTAAGTTACGAAAACCCCAGAGTAAAACAGCTGGCATTTAATTTGCACCGTCACCCGGTTGCCGCGGACAGAACGGAGCTTGAGGTGACCGGCACGTCGTTTCGAAGACACCCCTGTTCTAGTAGGCGAGACCTCTACACATCTGAAATCTCGATGGGCGAGTGTGTTGATGTAATTGGTGACGACGGCGACCTGTAGCAGGGGGACACGGCAATTTGGATGGCACGTCGTGCGCGAGCAGAGCAAATCAGACGACTCGGATGACACCCGCATTGTCCCCTCCGTTTCCCTTCCCCTTCTTTTTCCGCATTCCGGCCGACAGGTAAGGCCTATAAGGGACGGCAGCGCTGATTCCAGCCGCGATCCACAGCCGCTTCCGCCTCACAGGCCATAGCTTCGCGCATAGAACCCGTGATTTGCTATGCGCTCGATCTTTCGACGGAAATTATGTCCGTGGGAAACGCGAACTTTCCGGTAATGCAACGATCGCGAGCGGCATATCCCAGGAAAGGCCCGGAATGGCTCAAGATCTCACGCATTTACGTCGTTGTCCATGTTCCCAACTTCCTTCGTCGCGAATGCTTTAGCGCTGGCCCGTTCCAACTCTTGCGGCACTCAAGTTCCGAGGAAATTCAAACGGGTCCCCTTCCCACACGCCGCGCGGGTTGAGCGTGGGCTCGCTCATCGCCCATCCGGGCCAGTTGTCTGCCCTAGCGAGGACGGATGACCGCCAAGTCTTAGGTCATCTTGGGCTCGATCCATGCCCGCACCTCAGTCACGGCGTCCGCGTAAGCACTATGTCCGCATTTGCGCCATGTCCGTTATTGGGGCCCGTCGCATTGAAGGTAATTGATTTGGCGGCACCGTTATCGGTTGGAAACACACGACGCTAACGGCCGCGGCTCATCGATAGCAATTGGATAGCGGAGAGTCAGAGTGCAAGCCCAGGACCACATCGTAAACAGTCTATACAATGCAGCGTATGATGTACATGATGTAGATACAAGCCTGTAACTTAGGTTAATAAACGGAGATATTCCGCTCTGCGGCTCAACAATCACTTAGCATCAGGAAATTGGTGAAGTGATGATATATCTAGATATTGATGATATACCTAGATATACCCTTGAAAATTTCAACTGAGCAAAATTTCAACTATCTGGCTGTTATCTACATGTAAAATACATCAACTCTAGCTAGTTTAATTTGTGTTGTCATAAGGCAGGAGGAATATCAGGGAATATCATCTCCACACTGATTTCCTGATGACTACAGCGATGAATCGACCACTCTGCCTAGCCCGCGGACACCTTCCGTTCTTTGTCGTGCCACTTTTTGTACCGGTAAAAAGCCGTCTCATGAAGGGCACTTTGTATGTCCTCCAAAAAAAAGTTCCAATCAATGGGAAACGTTACCGTCTCAGCGGTATTACGAAGATTGGTGTGATGTTGATCGCCATGCGCCTCCATCATATCGGCGATGGTAAGGAGCAGTCGTCTAGAGGCGATGTTGAGCAATCGGGTAGCATCTTCAACCTCGATTTGAGGGTGCAACAACTACACGATGACTCGTCAACGCCATGGCAGAGATTACCGTAAAAACAGACATGCTTACCCCGAGTGCAGCGTACGGATTCTCCTCGCTCAGCTTGAAATTAAATTTTCCGTCGTCCCCCCGAATGAAAACGAAAATTTCAACCGACTTGATCGCACCCCAGACAATATTTCCAACAGTGACGTCAGATAACGTGGTGACTGGCCTGATTAGTGGTTCACGGAAGGCAGACTCGGTGAGGAGAGGATCAGAAAGCAGGCGGTGTTCTGGAGGGAGACGCCTGTTGCTTGACTTGGATTTCTGAATATCGATCATAAACGCGGTGTTGATGGTGGATGAATTTCCAGCAGTCCGCTCGAGCCTCTCCTGCATATCCTCGCGGGACTGGCTATACCCGCACTCCCCAACCCAGACAGTGATACGGTCGCCGTATGCATCGTAACGCGGCTCTAAATCGATGCGCATATCCGGCACAACATTCCGGGTGCCCTCTTCAAGTTTCACCTTGATCTCGGAGTTCAAGAGATAAGAAATTCGCATTTGGTGTGACTCATACGGCGCCCCCAACGCCCTCATGCAGTCAGTGAAGAATTTGATGGTATGTTCGTGGACTGCCGTGGGAGACATTGCTGTATGGAAATAGTTAGTAGATGGCGGGATAAATTCAGGGTTCACAGTTGACTAACTGGAGTGAGAGCGTTTGGAGTACTTGAATGATAGAACAGCAAAGATCTTGATTGAGAAGCATCGTTTTCTTGGTATGGTGAGGAGTTTAAACGTCAGGTGTTCGCCGCGTGGCTTCCACGGGTGGCGCGGCACCATCGACACAGGCAAAGACGTCTATGTTTGTGAGCGAGTCCTCTGCAAACCATTTGTCGTCCGAGAAATGTATGAATGTAGTACTGGAAGCGAGGAGAGGGATTTGCGATAGGGTTATTGTCCGAGCTGTGAGGGTGTAGACCAAGTAGAGCGGCTACCTGATGCACATGATTGGATTGTATCCACAGAGTTTGAGAACGCGAACGATGGTGACTTATTCCAAATCATTGAGAGTCGCTCGGAAATCCATTGAAACTGGAGACTGATAACTACGCAAGCACTCAAGCGGCATATGCTCATTGTTCAGAGATATTGGATTACGTCATCACAAGCCGCGGCTGACGAATTCTTGGACCAGCCTCATCCTTCAAATTTTCAAATCTGTATGCAGAGTGACACTGCTAACATTATTCAACTGGACAAATACTACCGCACGTTTTCTCCCCAGCGTGACCTCCAAGGCGCCTTTTGGAAGCCAGTTGCTGAATATCACTAACTTGAAATGTAGAACCCCCCGCTATTTGTACTTAACATAACCCATCCTTTCAGCTAGTAGTATGTACGACAGCTTCTTATCCTTCCAGTTACTCCAAATGCGTTTACATCATCGCTCCCCACGCTAGCAAGCGCAGTTACTTTGTTACTTTCTTGTTAACCAGCCATTCGTTCCAGTTGTCCGCCGTGAATGCCTTTCTTCTGAATCTTCTCACACCCTGTTCAGGATGCCTCTCAGGCTGCTCTGTATGTGTCCCCTGGATTCAGTTAATACAGATAACTGTTTTTTCTACACCATCGCCCCATCATTTGGTTCCATGACAGATTATTTCGCCCCATGTGAACATCTCCATGAAGTTTGGAGGATTATCGCAAAGATGGTCCAAGCGTGTCGTTCACTAGTCTGCAAATAAAGTTGGTCAATGATGTAGAGTATGGATACGAACTTCAGACGCGAGATGATACGTAGACTTGGAAGAACACCCGGGCCCGTCTCAGGCTGGAGTGTCTGTCGAGTGTCGACGAGTTCTGGAGGCTGCCTGCTAGGTGTCGCTATGTAGAGATAGTTCAGGAGCCCATACTACCTGAAATACGGACCGTCTGCTGTCTCCAAATGCGAGGAATATGCCCAACGGGTGCTTATGTTCGGAATGCGGCATCCGTCTTTGACGAGAACATGACGACTCCCCAGGGATCTAGACACATATCTGTCCGGTTCATCGTTGCTTTTTGTTTACTCTCAGTGTCTCGGACTGCAGTCCCGCTGCTCGCGACCGATCGAGTACCATCATATATCTTTCAATCTTGAGAACCTTTATGCAGGTTTCCACTTTCCATACCATGCCCTGGCATATGCATCATGTATTGCATTCCCTGCTTGAATTGCGGAGCAACCTCACGTCCATCATCTACTTTCCATCGTCGAATCGTCCTGTCAGTACCGCTGCTCAGCACGCGCTTGCCATCGGGAGCGAAGACCACAGTCAATTTTAGTTGTTTTCGAGGCTCGACTCGGAGCGATCTGAGAGCCAACAAACCATTATAGGTATTCTTGAATGACAAGCGACCTACCTTGCCCAGTTGGAGTCATATAACTTGCCAGGACATTGTCAATACTCAGACATGGGACTTCAAGAATCAAATGGTAGGGTACTATGGGATCAATGAGTGAGTAACGACTCTACGAGTCAATCTGAACCGAATCAAGAGTCCTTTTTCCAGCCAAGCGAGGCTCGTGAAATATCTCATCGTGTTGCATTACACGTCATAGTGCAGATCATGATGCACGAGCCTTACTTGCGCCACCCATCATATCTAAAACATGTCAAGTAGGTTAGGTGGCTGCCCTGAGTGTCGCACCTTTCTTTCGCGTGGTCCTCTCTGCCCAACGCGTCCAAATTGACGCGGACGCGCCGTTTCTACGACAGAGCACATAATAGTATTCATCCAGGAGTAGATCCATGTGCCTCGAGATTGCAGAATTGACCAGATCGGGAGCAAGGTAATAGAATCCGAGACAGGCAGCACGGGAAGCAGTAATCAGAGTCGCATATCAAACACCTTTTTTGCATAGCAGGGGACAAGACGGTTAGTTCCTTGGCGGTGGTAACGAAGAAGTGGGTGATCGGATCGTCCTTGTAACGAGTCTAACGAAGAGTGAGTATTAATTGCGAGGAAGAAAGCGACGGGAAAAACACCGGAATAACATGAGCGCAAAACATCAGCTGGGATAATGTCATTCTGCCAAAGGAGGCCGAATTCTTGTCTGCAATCACAATATTTACGCGACTTCTACCCGGACATCCTTGATAGAATTTTCAAGCCCTGGTAAGACGATCTCATGCTCAGCAGCGACCGGCTGGTACCCTCCATGCGATTGTTGCTGCAACGAAAGTCTGCGGGAAACGGGATGACTACTAGCTGCAGCGCCGCCCCAGAAACAGCGCAGCGACTCTTCTCCCACGCTTGAACCGGACCACGGCAACGAATCGTGTCGCTAGTATCTGACGAACTTCCAGAAAGGTTCCTCCTCAGCCGGCCTATGCAAATTGCGAATTCACGGATGGGCGAAAGCCAGCCTGCGTGGCTCATACGACGAGAGCCTGTCCGAAGTCCGAATTTCAACCTGGCCAGTGCCCGATACCCAAGTACGACTTCTCTTCGCCAATCTCGGGTCGTCCTATACACTTGAGAAATGCCGACGGGGCCGGCATAAACCTTGCTTGCGGAAGGATGAATGAGAATTTGTCTAGACTCTTGGATGTCTAGTTACACCGCCGACCGTCCCGATCATTAGCACATACATGGTACAACCGAGTCCAACACCGCCTGTTAGTGATCCCACCTCCCACATCAGCCCCCATCTATCTATCCAGTCTGCACTACTCCGTGTTAACCTGAGCATGGCCAGGTCCAAGCTTATCAATTGTATGTTGCATCACGCTTGACATGAAAGGACAACACGGTTGGATTCAAGACGGAGAGTATCGTCGGAGATGTGCATACAGAATATGATGATGCAGAGCTATCTAGAGGGGAGAGTGGTCACAGATCAAATGCTTACGTGTTAAATCCCTTGAGTACGACAATGAATTGTTTTTCTGACACTCCGATCGTTCGAGAGCAACCGATATCAGCAGTTGACATGCAATATATTCGATTTTCTTTACCTCGGATGGCAAGCAGGTTTTGAGCAGTGCCGACGAAGGGATATTTCCAGTGGGCGATGGCAAGTAGATGACAAACGCGAGGCCAACGAAGCCAAGCGAGTTGGGGGCGCCATCTATGCCACCGCCCTGTTGACGGATCAGAAAAGGTTGGTGGGCGGGCAGAGCGTACAACCGCGCGTCAGGGTCTGGTGTCCAGAACATTTGTGTTACACAACTGCAACGTCGTCACGTCAAGGGGGCGTGGGCGAAGTCTAGCGTCTGGTGGGTGAGGGAGGGAGAGGGAGAGGAGAGAGGAGAGAGGCGGGCACGCTGGGCCGCATTTCGGCGCGCGACGCCTGCTGGACGTTGGTGTGCGAGTGCAGGAAGTCGATGTCGTGTATTGCGCTTGGATCCTTTGTGCGTGTCAAGCTAAGTTTGCTAAGTGAGGGGAAAGAATGTGTCCCAGTACGAGCGTAGGTACATGAATGACTCGGATGTGCTATGAATACGACAGGGTGGGTGAAACCACAAGTTTCTGGTGCCCGATCTGTAGGGTGAAGCCTCGACAGGAGTCGAGCGGAATAGCCTCTGATCAAAATATAGGCAAGAAATTTGGATGGGGGGGGGGGGGGGGGATGGGAGCGAAAAGAACGACTAAGCTCTTAGTGAGCAGAGCTGCAAGGCAGCGAGTCGGGCTAGGGTCGAAATGGATAAGAACAAGAAAGATGAGGCGCCGCTTCGCTTCTCACGCGTGCAGACTAAATCCCGCGCGTCGCTCGTGCCGTAGATGAAGGTGATCATGGCGCGGATGCAGAATTTCAGGACGGCGGGGAAAAAGGAGCACGGGAGGGCCAGACAGACCGCGACGCGTGACGCGTCGATCCAGGGAGGGGCGAGTGTGAGTGTGTACAGTACACCCTACAGGACAGATGCCTGACCTGGGGTTGGAGACAAGTATTGTAGTTCAATGCCTTATGATTTTTATAGCCCACCGACGGATGGTCTCGGAGACAAAGGAACAAAGTAAAACTTCAAGCTCAAGACCTAAGGCCTGGGGGTCACGGTGAAGCGCAGTGGTGCTACGGTACGTGTGGTGAAACTGCACTCCTCCCGAGCCTTCGGCACGCTCAGCACTTTTCAACAACCATACCGCTGCAAGTCCCTTGAAAAACATTGAGGGCTTCAATTACCTCAATACTGAGCCTCATTGCAGCATTGGAATTCATGCTGATTGCGCACTGAAGTTGTTTGATCTCTTCAACCTTAGTAGCAAGGAGTTGAGGGAGGTCTGGCTGTGCACGAAGGATCAAAATTTCCCACTGGGCTGGGCGAAATGCACTCACGCTGTCGCTAGAACTTGGCGCCTTCAAGTGCTCTGGTTGAAGCCGAACAACCTCCGCACCCGCATTCCTTGACTCGGCTGCTGCGGAAGAAGGCGAGCCCCATTGCAATCCAGGCCTCTCCTGGTGCATGTCGCGGGATGCTGGACTCGTAGGCTTAGCGAGAGGCGGCTCAAAGTGGCTGGCAGAAGTGGAACCTCGTTGCTCCGAGTCATGGCGCGCAGCGCAGGGTGCTGGAACTTGGTCGGGAGGAGGCAGAATGAGATCGCTGACTAGCATAGATCCTGGTTGCACCTTGCGTGTATGCTGAGAAGGCCCGAGTTTGTTGGGGGGTGCTTCCAAGTTTTGCTTCTCCTGTTTACCGAAGTTTGCTTTGGCCTTCTCAAGATCTTCCGAGTCACCGCAACCATCTATCAGTTCTTTGGACTGCCGTTTCCGCTTCGACTTGGGGTCGGCTGGCCACTTTGAGACAATCTCTATGGAATCTATGAAGGAAACTAGGGGTCAGCATCCTCCACCCTGGTGCGCCCGTCGAGAAGTAGAAACCCACCGCTGGCACTACTGCGAGGTCCGGGGACATCTTGTCCCAGTAGGTGACTGCCAGACGCTATTCCTGAGCGTTTTTTCGTGACTCTGGGGGGTCCGACCTTCGTCGAGTGAAAGCCCGGAGAGAACTCTTGCTCGGCCCCGTCGAAGTCTTGAGCAGACTGCGCTTTGACCAGGCCCTTACAGCCGTCTGCCAAATCGCACCGGCGCTTCCGGTCCGCTGTGACCTTGTTGGTGGCATCGCTGAGGCCTTTGAGCCCGAGAACTTGTCAGTACCTGCTAAGCAGGCCAATTGGGAAATAAGAACCCACCACTGACATTACCAGACCCAGGAACGTCCACCTCCTGCAGAGAGCTGCCAGATACCTTACCTGAGCGCTTCTTTGGGATTCCTCGGGGGGGACCGACTTTATTCAAGCTGAGCAAGGACTCTTGCTTGGAGTTAGCGTTTTCAGCCGACTGCGTTTTGACCAGGCCGTCGCAGCCATCTGAGTCAGCTGAATCATTGGGCTGACGCTTTCTCTTTGCCCCGACCCTGCTTGTAGTCCCTCTTGAAACTTTGAATTCGAGGGCCCGTTAGTCACTGCCCGTCGACTTCGCGCCCATCCGAAAGTAAAAACCCACCAGTAGCACTTGTAACGGGTCCAGCGGCTCCCTCTTTTCCTAGTTTCAACTTCGCGCGCCACTTGGACACTAGACAGTCTGTGCAGTCAGATTTCGGAACCCAAGTGGACGGCCAAGGCTCTCCAGTGTCGGGATCTGTTCCTCCCCACAAAACCTTATACTTCGAACCAGACTCGTCGAGAATCTCGCTCACTGGCCAGTAACCATCTTCATCAGGACCAGAGGCAGAGGAAGAACTCTTCATCGGGGACTTCATCACAATTCGTTCGTAGGCGGGTTCACTTCCAGGTGAGCCTACTTATTCCAGATGGCCTCCGCTCTCGCCGGATGAGGGGTCGATCGATGATTAGGCCTGGTTACTCATTAGCTCATGACGGAGCGTGGGCCTATCAAGATCAAGGCCGCAAATGCGGCGGAGAGAATCTCAGCATCTGCAACGAAAGAGCAAAACGGGTAGCTCTTACACTTATCAGGAGGGGGTCCAGCTTTATAACGTTACCGTTTGACAATGCTTTCATCAGCCCTTCATCCAATCAGAGCCCTCCAACAGAATTATGTAATGTGTTTGCTGCTAGTGTATATACCCGACTCCCACGAAGTCGGAGATGGTTCTGTCGAAAGGTGGGACCCGTCACGCGCCCGTTGATGGCACGTTTCCGGACCCGCCCGATCCGATCGCGTGATCGATCGACCCACCGCGACCTCGTGTCACGCGCCCAGAGCAAGATCGGAGTGCGAACGACGGCAAAAGCGAAAAAGGAGAGGGAAATGACTGAAATGACTCACCGGGAAGACCAGGTCCGCGCTCGTCGCGAGAGGCGCAGGTGGCCCGGCGTCGGCCATGGCACTCCAACGGAACGAAGAGCCGGGACTAGGGAGAGGCACTCCAGTCCGGGAGCGAAAGGCGAGACGAGCGACGGCTGGCGGTACAATGGCAGTGGCTCCCAATTGGCGCAAATTCGAAATTTCAAGTTGAGGGCGGGACAGAGGGACCGACCGCGGTGCCAGTTGGACGGAGTCCTAACTTGAAAGTGTCGTGTGGTGGAGCGCGTTGGCGTTGGCGGATTCAGAGTCTTCTTGTCAAAAAAATATAAGTCGATTTCTGTCCTGTTGCGGAGTACATAGACTCTGTGAGGACAATCTAACTAAGCAGGGGCCCCCTTGTAACTCCGTCTGCGCGAATGCCTCGATGTAGCTATGCCACTCGGTCCGCTGTTCCCGCCAGGCGCCAGCCGCTTTAGACGCCACCTCCGCCGCAATGCCTGGAGGATTCAGAGTCTTGTCTTGAACGTTCGGTCGGATGTGCCCCGCTTCGACCCATCATAGATCTCCCTGAGATCTCGCCGGGATGGCACGTAGTGACTTCCGCGTGCTTTTGGCGGAAAGAGAACGCGCGACGGTCACCGCACGTCGGACTCGTTGCCTCCCTCGTTTGCCCTCGTTTTCGCATTCCCTACGTCGCTCCTCCTGCGTGTCCACCGGACTTACGTGTGCGCACGCACGCACGCACGCACGCACACCCCTCGCTTGTTCTCTAACCTGCTCGCCCTCACTCTCTAGTTCATGCACGCAAGTTTTTCTCGCCCTCTCTCACCTTCGTCCTCGCCATCACCGATGCTCGTCACGCGTACACACGTACTCGCTCACCCATCCCCACCCCGCGACATGCATGCACCCGCAGGCACGTCCGACTGCCCTCGCACAGCGACGACGTTGTGTTGCACAAGCAATATGACCAATACCCAGTATTAACCCTCCATCGATGCTTTTGGATACGCTTCAATAGAACGCTTCAACAAAGTTCCCGATCGCGGCCTGACAAGCAAACTGGCATTAAGATCCAGAAATACTGAAATTCACTCGAAGCTGTCGCTCCTTGGTTCTCACCCAACATGTGGAGTGGAGGTGGATACATTGAGCGCAGGCTCTCTGATCGACTGGGTGCGTCTTGGCCTGTCTGATCTTGTGTACTTGTCTGACCCTTTCCAGTACGACGTTCGGGTACGTCCCACTTCATCCTGGGATCTGCTTGCTCCCGACGCCGATAATATGTCGCACCGCTCAACGGTCTTCCTCGAATTCATGCTGCGATCAGGGATCCACGAGATACTTCAGTCGCTGACCTGTCCTGTCAGTCCTCGCGTTTCGTGTCTCTTCAAGCGACATCCATGTCGATGCACCAGCCCCGTGGACATCACCATCTACGTCAAAAACGCAACGGGAGCTCCGCCTCTTGTACGTATACGAAGGTCGAGGAGTCGTCCTCCGCAGGTGCACCTCTCCTGAAGGCATGCAGACTGTAGAGAGCAAAGGGTGGGAGATCGTCTGGAAGAGCCGATTGCACGATCAAATCAGGTGGGTATTCGTTGCGTGCCGGCTAGTTGTTTTCATGTTCCTCTCTCTTCCCCAACGCCGGCTGTAGTGATGGGCCATGGTGGTATCCAAGGACTGCAGCTCGACGTTGACAATCTCGAGAGATATGACCGAGTCGTACCTCACTATGCCCGCAGTGGACTCGATACTGGAGACTCGTAGCACCTCTCTTCTCAAGGATATGCCAACCCAGATGGAGGTAGACCAATCTGCTCGGGCGTTCTGGTCGGAACCAACAATTCAGGGAGCGCCGCCATCGCCATCTGCGACGATTGTATGCGTAATCGGAAGCTGGGAGGGTCGGTGAGTTCTTTTGGCTTTAGCTAGTGGATGACATTGCGGTTCTCAAGCCCTCTTCTTTCCCTTGCCCTTGGCTTTCAGCGGGGTTCAACCTTAACGCCAGCACCAGCGCTTTGAGGTACGCTCACTCCCCCAACATCTCCAAGACACTCGGGGTGGGGGAGATCAAACGAATCGAATGCCAGCCTCTCGTCCAGCGCATAGATCAGTAGCCCCTCTGCGCTCCCTACAGTTCAAGCCCGTCCCATCAGTGAGAACCGAACACACTTTGTCCGCGCCTCCTGTCGATACTTGCGAACCGACACGTCCATCGCACCAGTGCGGCCTCGGGAAGCGCCATGTCCGAGTCCATCCGATCCTCTAAATCTCTTGCCTCACCACGGTCGTCGATCAAGCCCGTAATGAGCCCTGTACTGTTCTCCTGGCGACTGTTCCAAAACTCTTCTGTCCTGTTCACCGAAAACTATTCCCCCATCGTTCCCACTCTTGCTCGCCGTCGCCTTCGCACGCGCACGCGCTCCCCACCTCGCCTCGTCAAGGACGTCATGTGGCAATGGCCGCGACCTCAAGCGCTCAGGGAGCAGAGTGATCCGAAGCTCCAACGCGCCAGGTTCCAAATCGGAATACAACAAGTGATTAGTATAAGTACTTACTTACCCGGGTACGTGCTCTCGAAGATACATTGCAGGAGACGTGCCTCCCCTGCAAACAAGCAGCGCATGCCATTGCCCAAGGGGCCCAGGAGCAAATGATCACCGGAGGCGCCTCAGCGAGGTGACAACCGATCGGGAGACGTTCCGCATTCTATAGTGGAGTGCCATCTGAGAAGCCGACTCCAGTATAGGGTCGTACAGTGCGAAATGTGACGTTAAAGGTCATACAGCACTGACTCTACCTAATGGTACTAAAAAGAACGATGGGAGGGTGGGATGTGATGGTTTCTATGGGGTGTCATTATTACGCTGTTCGAAAGCAATAATTACACTGACCTCCACAACTGTTCTGCGAGTGATGATTGTAAGCATACCAAAATACGAGTTCGTTGTGTTATTGGATTTTTGATTGTGATGTTATTATTGGCGGTTGTGGGGCCAGTCGGAGGCCTCAACGTCGACTTGGCTGAGAATGCTTTCTGTATTGGGGAGGGTGATTTCTTGTTCGTCTAATTGGATCGTATTAGTCATTATTCCCAACTACCTTGCTTTCCTCACTGTTGCCAAGTCACGGGATGAAGGGAGTTGTTTTGGAACGGGTCGAACTCTGTAATAGCTATCGTGTCCCTTGCATTGTTGATTGAAGTCGGAGAAGCGTGAGGATGGTAGCGCGGGATCTTCCGACGAGTATAGCGAGAGTGACTTAGAGATCAGACAAGAGTGAGGCGGGGGCAGAGCGTGTGGTTGGACTCTTGCCTCTGCCCCCTTTGTTTCTTGGTCTTTTATATTCTACTATTCTATTGCTATGTAATCAATATATTCGGATGACTGATACTCTCCTCGAGGGGCTTTGTCCTCCTCGAGGAGGTTGCATCAATCCTCGAATTACTTGGGTCACGTGCAGCTTGTCCGCTGCTTCGCTGATTGTCCTAATGGACGCTTAACATAATTCATTGCCAACTCACCTCACTCAGTCATCCAGACACGTTCACCGCTATTAACAGTCGTGCGCAAGCCTAGCATCTCCGCTGGCGAGTTTCGTATTACGTCCGACATCCCCGATTGGGCCCATAGCAAGCGCTTGTCTTTGAACCAGGTACTGCAAGTGTAGCTGTGGAGACTAGGGAGTAAAAGATAGCTTGAGTCACGTGATCAGCGGACGGCTCGCGTTGCTGCGAACGCCGACCCGTTCACGTTGTTCCATCATGAGCTTTCAAGATATCGAAACTGGTCAATCGCGTCCAGCCCGCGATGACTCTACCTTCGCTTCCCTGCAGTCGTCCTTGTCCCTTCAAGTGTTCAAGATACATAGCAATGGTCAGGCCATTTTGAAATTAGTGGACCAACTCGGTACAACGAGGGATTCTCCTCCGCTTCGTAAACAGCTGTGCGTCATCTTCGTATTTTCTTTTGAGGTGTTCTAAACCATCCTGATGGCAGTCATGACCTCACGGAGACCACCAGAGCTATGGCTAAACGAGGGTCAGAGGACTTGAAGAAGCTTTCTTCGATACCGACTTCGAGCGTAAGCCAGTAAATGTTACCCTTTGGATCTAGGCTCAGTCCAAACTTTAGCCTCATCACAAGACGTCACTACAGAAGACCTCGCATGACCTGCAGTCGTCCCTTGCGGCATTTCAGCGAGCACAGCAGCTCAGTGCAGAGCGACAGAGAACGGTAGTACAGGGCGTGAGGCTCGCGGTAGAAGACGACCATTCCCATCTTTCGTGAGTAATTTCACTCAGATTGTAGAGTCTATCTAATCTCGCCAAGTGAAACTTCGCCCACCCCGCAGCAGCAACAAGCACAATTGCTTCAATCCCAATTATCCCCCCATGAACTTGCTTACCAGGAGTCATTAATTCGGGAACGGGAAGTGGAAATACAGGAGATTGAAACGGGCATTCACGAGTTATCGGAAATATTCCGTGACCTTGGTACACTCGTAAACCAACAGGGTGGCATGCTTGGTGCGCATGTTCGTCTCGGCTACCTGAAAACGGCGCTAAATCTTTATAGATAACATCGAGTCAAATATCTATTCGGTAGCTTCTGACACGCGGGGTGCTGCTGAAGAGCTTTCCACTGCATCAGAGCATCAGCGAAAGGCCGGTCGTCGAGCCGCATGTTTGATGATCATTGTCGTGTTCGTAGTGGCTATAGTGCTTATGGCGGTGAGTAGTGTGAATCATGCTTCTTGTGTATTACTGAATCTACCTCTTGCCCACAGATCTTGTTGCCATAGTGATAACTAATCCGCTGGGGACAGGCAGGGGTATATAGCACAGTTTTCCAAATGGACTATTATGTATCGGTGTAGTGTAATGCTTGAGCTTGCTAAATCAACTAGGGTGGATATGTGTGGTGGTTTGGTGTATGCAAGTTTGACCTGAGCACAAGATGCGAACTCGAAGCGCTCCCATCAACTCGTAACTGTCCCTTCTCTTATTTCCTCATCCACTCCCATTTTAAGCCCCTTTCTTCGCGTCATACCCATAGCTTCCCCTTGCAATATGTACCGATGGCTCTGCAAGCATAATCCACCGCTCCGGGAAAGTCGTCAGGTTGATCTAATATAGACAGTGAAACATGTGATACTTAAAGTGCCCGCACTGTGGAGACAATAGGAAACTGGGGACGCACGTTCTTTCCACATGCGACCGTGGCCAATCCGGAACTCCAATTCAAGTTAGGTGGTCGAGAAAATGGTTGCCGTAGTGAGAACCACTCCTCATGGTCCTTATCCATGCCCCTTCCTGTGGTCCTGCTCTCCCCTCACTCCCTCCTTCGAGTCCTAGTGTATGTTTTCAACACCTTCTTTGTACCTCCAAACCAGGGAAGAAACGCGATGTTCGGCATTCATCCAGACTCTTTTTGTGGGTAAGTCGTCACTGATTATATGCAATAGGTTCCTGTGAATGTAACATGCGGGGTACACCAATGATATCATGGCAGAGTGCATGCCGGTACTATAACATTATATGGCTCAGACTTGACCCGAGGGAATCGATATTGGGAGTTCGTCCGCCGACCAGGCTGCAAAAGCTTGATACATATAAATCACGCCGAATATCAAAAAGAGTGTAGCTCCTCCGAAGGTGACTGAGTGGGAAAAGATGTATGAGAAACAAATACCGGGAGACAAAATTTGAGTACGAACCATGCTTGACAGATACCTTGGTCGAGATGTACCGACCGGCAAGGACAGCGAGGGTCGTGCAAGCTGTGTGACCAATGACTGTACCTAATGTCACGAGATAGACGTTCTTTGAAAAGTAAAAAAAAGCTCTGTGAATCCTTATGTTATAGCCAGTACCTGGATACACCCACATGGGCTGCGCCAAGCGCAATGGTTGCAAACTGGCTCCGGTCTCCCCATTCTCCTACGAACGTGAGGAGGAATGATTGGACGAAGACAGGCCCCAGGATAAAATTGCAAAAGTTGCGGGCCCCATCCAGAGCGCTAGATTTCGCCGGCTTGCGAGAGGGCGAGGAGGCGCGCGCCTCGCCTTCTTCGAGACGTTCCAGGGGGATGGAGTTGCCGTTGGGGCCCATATTTGTCATTTCAGTGGGGTCGGCCTCGATCTCTTCTTCTGCCTCCCGCATTTCTTCCTGCATCTTTTCAGACCCGCCCTTCATCTCTCGGGCTTCCATCACCATCTTGAATCCGAACACCAGGAAAAGCGCGCCCGCAGCAAAGTGAATCCATTTCTTGGGTATTAATTGGGGGAGAAGGTGGCCCATTTCGGCGGAGAGCAGTGACATTACCAACAGAGAGCTGAAGGCGCCGGCAAAGACGACGATGCGAGGGTGGCGCATTGCTAGAATGGCAGCAATGAGGAATGTTTTGTCGCCTATCTCTGAGAAGATAATCATGGCGAACGAGCGCAGGAGCGTTTCGAATGCTGAGTTGGTGCCATCGTCGACTGTAGACATCCTCCTCCTGGATCCATTCTCGTCAAATATATGCAATAAATATGTGTGTAGACGAACCTGATTTCAACAGGGGTTGTTGAGCAATTCTGGGTAATGTTGAAGGTACCACGCCTCGTCGATTGCGATGTCCCAGAAGTAAATACTTAAATGTCTTTGAAAGCCCGCCCTTGCATGTATGATTTGCACACGTGGCACGTGCTCAACATAGGCAGCACGGTACCGTTTGTTGTTTAGCAATGTACATAGATAAAAACTCATTTAGCACCATAATGTTACACACAATACAGCTCATCCGACCAGTCCCCGTATTTCTGCACAGCCTCCATCAAACTCTTTCCCTTCTCATTCGCCATGTGGAGCGCAAGCTGATGGAGAGGAAGGCGAATTGGGGGATCTTCCAACCGAGATACTTTCTCAAACATAATGCCGGCCTTCTGCGGATCGCCGTTTGAGAAAGTTTCTGATTTACAAATCTCCCGCCATTTAGATCCTGACAGCCCGGGATCTGTGTACGCAGGATGAGGAGGGGCAACATTTCTGTAATTCGCGATCCCCGTGCGGAACGGTCCAGGTTCGAGGATGGTGATCTATTCGCACGCAAGTTTAACTTACATCCAGTAGTAGGCGAAATAGGCATAAGGTCAATCAATCTTACTTTGATGTTCCAGGCAGGGTCCAGCTCAACTGCTAGGGCTTCGGTCAATCCCTCGAGAGCGAATTTCCTGACATATTTCGAGTTCGGCAGGTAACTCAAAGATAGAAAGGAACATACGTGGCACTGTAGTGTCCGTAGCATGCGAGTGACATAATTCCCAACCCGGATGACATCTGGAGGAGCCTGCCACCTTGAGGCTGGTTAACATCTCTGAAGAATCGTACCGCCTCCCGGCTGACTTGAGCAGCTCCCCAGAAATTGGTTTCGAACATTGTTCGTGCATCCTCGTCGCTGAGGGATTCCACTTCCCCGTTGATCATTATCCCAGCGTTGTTGAAGACGACATCTATACGACCAAATACCTCCCGGGCCTTGGCAAATGCCGCAGATATTTCTGAATGCTGAGTGACGTCTAGTTTGACGAGGACAAGATGGGTGGAGGGGTATTGACTGGCGAGATGAGCTAGCACTTCAGGCTTGCGCAGAGTGGCCACCACTTTGTTCCCTTGTTGCAAGAGATACTCGGTCAAGAGGCGACCAAAGCCAGACGAAGCACCTGTGACTGAAGACGAGTCAACTCAAAGATGAGCATAGATGCAGAGGTGCACTCACTGAACCAGATTCTGGATTCTGACATGATGCAAATAGGGCGGGTGAAATTCTTTCAAGCTTCAGACTTATCTGCGAGACGCAGCTCCACTTTTATTGCCGAGGCCGCGGTTGGATTACTTTATGAAACCCATTATTCCAAGGGGGTCAATGGTCTTGTCTCACACGTAGTTACGTGAAAACTTGAAGAATTCACAATTTTCACAGATGGGACATTTCATCACCACTCTTACCAAAGTACCTTGCCTGCACTAAGGGAAATGGACGGGAAAAGGAAAATGGGTGCAGCGGTTGGTGCGGTCGCGAAAGCCATCCATGTATTCTATTTGCGGATGAACTTGACCCGTGACGGGCGAGGATGCTCCCGAACAGGTCTTTCGCGGCACAGTTTGAGGATGTGATGCAGATGGGAAAGTGGCTGCGAATCGAGGCCGAGGCGGACAATCATTGTTCAGACACGAAGGTGTCACACGCACACCTATTGCCGCCCATCAAAAGTTTTTCCAGTTCAGGTTGTGCGCACCTTTGTCATTCCCGTCGTCTGCGCCGCCGGAGTGCCTGTTTTCGTTCTTGTTGGAGTGTTTCAGAACGCGTGCGTCTTGGAAAAAGAGTGCGCAGACATTTTGTGCACTTTGAACGTCATACATAGAGCAGAGGATAGCATCGGCTTCGACGGGACGGGACGGTGATCCGAATCGACAAAGAGTGGAGATAATACTATAGATTCCCACAGATGTGTTTTTCGGAACACTGACCGTGTAACATGGACCCCGGCCCGAAAAACATATCACTGGCAATCAGGAGTACTTCTCTCCTATGAGGATGTGATAACGAGCATGGATACCAGGTTTGTTGCAGTCTGTTTAGCTCTGAAAATCAGATCTCGATGATGAGGTGTACTCAAACGAGCAGTTCACAACTTCTTACTACGCTGCGAAGCCACTCTGTCCGGTTCCAACCCGGTCTATCCTAATCACCTCTGCAAATACCTCAAGCTCCCCTCAGAAGCGCTCCATATTAAGGCTTTCTTTCGTGTCCCATTCTCAAATTGCTTGCAGAGACGCTTCGGAAAGTGTTCCTTTTTGGTTGGTCGTTATGGGCTCACTGCATCCCTTTGTCCGAGCCCTTTCTCATGGTTGCTCCCCCTTCGGGTCAAAGGTGCTGCTGCATTGGTGCATTCCAGAGCTTTTGTAATTTTTGGTCTGACCACAAATGACAGGCCCCCCCAAGGCCCCCCTCCTATCTTGGGCGACATTGCCTGATCCCCCTTTCGGTTGGATGGATGACGAAAAATATATGAGAAGCAGTAACTACTGGGATGGAAGTGATTTGATCAAGGACGAGCTAAAAACCGACAACGGTCTCGACAATGTTCAGCCCCATGGTAATATTCTTTGCATCTTGCAGGCACGTCTTCCTGTGGAGAGGCTTCATACTATGTTTGGGATGCTATGACCGATGGAGTTTGGCGCATT